>JASCZW010008903.1:0-46500 GCA_034211315.2 Aedes japonicus
ACACTACTCTCACATTGTAGTCACTCTCAAAATGGATAGAGCTAAAAAACGAGCTGGGCTGTTGACTTACAAGAAAGTGGTGACTCCAATCAAAACACGTCGGCCAAAGCACGATCGCGAAAGCTGACGAAGTTTGATTGCGTGGTTCAGACGATGAAACTTACGTCAAGGCAGACTTTAAACAGTTTCTGGACAGGTATTTTATACGGCGGCCGGAAGGGAAAGGTGGCATATTTTCTCGCCACATTGAACTGTCAAAATCACGAAAAAATATCTGGTGTGGCAGGCCATCTGAACCTGTGAATTGAAGAGCAACGTTTACATTGCGACCGAGGAACCGTCAACCAGAAATTTATCTGAGCAAGTGCCTACCAAAAACGTCTACTGTCTTTCCTGAAGCGACACAATTGTTCCCGTTCTATTTTTTGCCGGATTTGGTATCTTGCCATTACGGAAGAAAGGCTATGGAATGGTGTGCTGCCACCAACGTTCAAGTGGTGCCCAAGGACAAGAACCCTCCCAACACGCCAGAGCTCCCAATCTTACAATATTCACCCAATCTTACAATATTGGGCCATCGTCAAGTGGAACCTTAAGAAGACTCAAAAAGCTGTTTTGAGCGAGAAACAAAATGGCGTTCTGTGGTGAAAAATGTGGACAAGGAGACTGTACAAAATCTAATGGGTGGTAATTCATGCTGCTGAAGGTGAACGAGCACAAGACATCAACTTTGGCACAATTTAGGTCCGTAATGTCAATAGAAGTCGTCGTCATCTGGATTTGAGAAACGAATAAAGCTGGCCAAAAGGGTGAAAGAAAGGAGTTATGCATACGGTTGAAACTGGTCAAAAGTGATAAAGGTGGAGTATCTCTATTTTTTTGTAAATTCGCTTGTGCTCGTTTTGTAAACTCTGTAAGGCTTGCTTCATTTAGAATTGGAACAAACTTTTGCTCATATTGTGGCGCTCCTGGTGAACGGATTTGGAAGTTCTTGGCGCCCACGTGTCGGGAATTTTGTCAGCTTCACGTATGTATTTTTGACATTCCGCAAATCGACTGTACTTTATAAACAATCAACATGGAAGCCGAAAGAAGGGAAAAAAGTGCACAGTTATTTGTAAAATCCAATGTGGTCTGCATCTAGGCTAGCTAAACAGCTGAAACTGCCCAGAGATACCGTATGGCGCGTTATCAAACAACATTGACAACATTATAACATTGACGACGATTCGGAAGCCTCAAGCCAATCGTCGGAGTGGAACTGTCGACCGGAAACTGCGTGGTAAGATTTTGAAGACAATTAAGAGGAATCCCAATCTGTCGGACCGTGATTTGGCCAGAAAATTCGGTGCTGCCCATAGTACCGTGAGGAAAACTCGACTCCGGGAAGGAATCAAGTCGTATCGAGCTAGCAAACAGCCGAATTGGACCATAAAACAGAAAAGTGTGGCCAAAATCCGTGCTCGGAAGCTATACGACCAGGTGCTGACCAAGTTCGACGGGTGTCTTCTGATGGACGATGAAACCTATGTCAAGGCTGACTTCCGGGCAAATCCCAGGTAAACAATTTTACTTGGAAACGGCTCGGGGGATGTTCCAGCCAAATTTAAATTTGTTTTTGCCGACAAATTTGCGCGAAAATTCATGATTTGGCAGGGCATTTGCAGCTGTGGCAAAAACGGAAGTTTTCGTTACAAATAAGACAATGACGTCGGAACTATACCAAAAGAGTGTCTCCAAAAACGAATTTTGCCGTTCATTCGATCCACGACCATCCTGTAATGTTTTGGCCAGATTTGGCAAGCTGTCATTACAGCAAAGTCGTTCAAGAATGGTATGCAGAGAAAGGGAGTCCAGGTTGTTCCGAAAAACCTTAACCCACCCAACTGCCCCCAGTTCCGCCCTATTAAAAATACTGGACAATCATGAAGAGGAGACTCAAGGCATAGGGAAAGGTTGTCAAAGACATTAATCAGATGAAGACCTGGTGGAATAAGATAGCTAAAACGATGGACGAAGAAGGTGTGCGCCGCCTAATGAGCCATGTTACAGGAAAAATTCGAGAATTCCTTCGAAACCGTGACGAATAATTTTATCCGTATTTTTTCTTAAAAGTATGAAGAAAACGCTACATTTGTATAAGAAAAAGATCTTGAATTCAACAATAAATAACTGAAATACAGGCAACTGTTTTTGTTCCAATTCTATCTGAAGCAAGCTTTATCTTCTCTACGCTTACCCAAGGTATTTTACAATACCCGTCAAATGTTGGCAACAAGATTCAACAATTATAGGCATGATCTGGAATTAAAAAAAAAACAAAAAGGATTTTAAAAACCTTAGGTTTTCCACATATTTCAAAATCGAACCGCATTAAATAGCAACCATGGTAAATTCTAGCAGGTACTGTCATGTGTCGAAATATTCACTTTACAGTCGTGTTGGATTTTTGTATAGGATAACCACCGAGTTTGTTCACAGTTTGTACTCAAAATGTACTTTTCCTCCACGATCCTCTTAACCACACTGAAAATTAAATTTTCATATTATTACGAAATCGAAGACTTCGACTAACAAATCGATTCGTTGTATTCGTTGTAAATAGATTTGTACTTTTCAAGAAGCTACCTTCGTACTCAATGCCACACGCGTTACTGTCTAAAACACGAAACATTCACGAAACATCAATAAAAAAGAAACTCTGGTGGTTGCATGATTGACTGACAGATCTTCTATATCGACACATTGAAAAAAAAACATAAAAATAAATCAATGATTCCAGCACACCTGAGGAGAAATACCAACATGTATGAGTACGATTGAAGAGAGGCAGCTATTGGTTGATCTTCATGAAATTCATTTCGTGCGCTGTACAAAGAGGTGTAATGATAGCATTCCACCAGATGACAAGCATTAAGAATGTTTCATACAATTTTCGAGACATTTGTTCTATGTACAAAATCCATGTTTACGAAACGAGAGCTTATTTACGAAAATAAATTTTCAGTGTAAATATTGACAAAGCTACACCGCTGAAACACTGTTTTTCTCCCATAGAAACAGAAAAAAAATCTTTGAGGTAGCTCATCAAATCTTTCGGTATAAGGTACTAGGTGGCTGTTGCTTGTCAATATGCAAAATTGGGATGACGTCTATATTGAGTAATCTCAAATAATATAAATCCATCCAATGTATCACAAAACATAGCGATTGGTTGAGCGGATTGGATATAATGATATCATTGAGTATAGGATCAAGTCTTCCCCGGTTGGTGCTAAACCAATGAGCCTGGATATCAATAGAAGCATAAAGTTGCCAGAAGGCACGAAATGCATCTACAAACTCTTACTTTTGCACAAATCCCTAAATCGCAGTTTTAATGCGAGTTGGATCAAATAATAGATTGTTCTTAAGAAGCTTCTATAGGATTGGTACAGTTGTAAAATTTGAAAGTTTACAAAAAAACGTTTGCTTCGAGCATATGCTGTGAAAGGTTGTGTCGATGCTCTTTTACGCACTACTGTGTTATATGGCGCGTTTTTGTATTGTTTTGGTTAACTTTATTTCGGTGATGTGAGTAATCGGTAGGAGCGACAGAAAAATAAACAACGAAAACGCTTCTTGGCAGAGATGTGGGAGTTAACCGGGCTGGTGGTCCGGTGGTTGGGGATCTAACGACAATTGTGATCTATAATATTGGTTTACCATGCTGGCCGTACCAGCACATACTGGAGCAAGTAAAACGCTATCCCATTTTTGTGATTGGATCCAATAGCACCTGCCTGTACAAACAGGTTCAATTCAGAAATAGGTATTAATATTTACAAAAATACTGAGTGGATATAACCGCAAAGTTTAACGTAGGATCGCGCTGGTTTTTCCTTTCTCTACGAAATTTCCTTCCCTCATTTGACCTGCGTGCTCGGGCGAGGTGCAGGCGCTGGTTATTGCATTTGATTGAGATCACCAGTTTTTTTACATTGAAAATGTATGCTAGTCCCAAGCATCATCTGATGGTCTCTTTGTAATGCAGCTCATCATCTTTGTAATAACAGCAAGTTGGATCGAAAGTGTGTTGCCAAAACGTGTGCCCAGAAACTCCGGAACTACGGAAAATTTTCCCGGATTCGGCATGACCGTATGTACTTATGATAAATGGAGTAAACCATTCGTGACTAAAGGTTCCATAGTCGGTAAGTTTAACAAAACTAAGTGCCTTCAAAAACGACTTTCACGGTTTTTGAAACAGCACGATCAATAACAAATATACTCGAAGGCATGAACCCAACAAACTGTCTTGAAGTTTTGCAAAAAAAAAGCAGAAACGCCGTTGGCGAGTATTTTCGGACAAAGAAGGTGTCCATATTCGCCAAGAAGCATTTGGTTTGGCAGGCCATATGTAGTTGTGGTCGAGAATTCAAAATTTTCGGAACTATCAACAAGAATGTGTACGAGAATGAATGTCTGCAAAAGCTGTTGCTATCGTTGTTAAGAAGCCACACAACTCCAACTCTATTGTGGCCTGTTTAGGCCTCTTGTCACTGTGGAAAATCCACCAGTCCACCATTAATCAACAATTTCAAAAGAAGATGAAGATCTACCACCGCCAGTTTATCTGAAGATACTGTAAGAAATCTGATGGCGGCTGTACTACAGAATGTTCGGGAATTTTACAGAAAGAAGAATAGACATCTTAATAAACTGTTTTTAATGTGTATATATAACAGAGATAAATACTAAAATAAACATTCGATTTGGTTGAACTGTTGAAGTTTAGTTTTGTTGACATCATATGTGTCCGAAAACTAACGTGAACAGGCTTTAATTGACTTCTTGCTGCATACTAGAGTCAATAATCTAGTTATTGACTAATCCTTTTTTGAAACTTTTGGCGCCGTATTCTGAGTTGGCACCACTCTTTCAGATTTCAATGAAACTTTCTGGATATCTGGGCTTTGTCACAAAAAGCCACTTTGCAAACTTAGTTTTTCCAAAATTGATTCAGACTCTGAAAAGGGTCAAACTTTTTTTTACCTTTTTTTTTCAAATAGATATAATCGAAAAATAGCAAATCCCACAAAAAAGTGGTGTATATATGCTTTGAAAGCTTTGAATAAAAATATTGGTAAAAATCCAAATGTAGTCCTTTAAATTTGGATAAAATATTGTATCTAGATAGGTTATAATATTCCTTACCATTCGTTCATGTATTGCAAGATGAGCACTGTCAAGGAAAAAAAAAATATTAAGTGTCTATTTTCCAAAACTTAACCAGTGAAGGTCATAATAATCTCAGTATCCAATGAAACTCAATTTGTTTAGGAAGTTCTGTTCAATTTAGGACCTGAGTATAGTTTTGTTTCTCGAGAAGTCCACTTGAAAAGGGTTTATATCTTTAGTTAAATAGAAATTACTTTACTTTTTTGGTCTCTTGTTTAGTTTCAAGGCAAAACAAGTGATTTTATAGGGTTCTTATTTAGTTATTTATTCAACGTTATTATCAAATTTAATATTTTATAATATAATAAAGCTATTTATATGCATACTGAATTTTGTTTTTTTTAAATCAAGGTAAATATGTTTGGTTCATCTTTTGAATCAGAATGCCATTTTGCCATAAAATGAGTATTGTTTCAGGTAAATGATCATTCCACACGTGCGTATGAAATTTCTACCTGCACCCAAAATAAAAAGGGAAGATTGCTATGCAATTTCGCATGATTTTGTCTCATTTCTCGTAATGGTCGTGGGCAAAAAAGCAACACATCAATTCGCTTTGAAATATTCAATGTGTGAGTGAGGTTGGGCAGTGTATTAGTGTTGAGTATAAGATTGAAGACCGGAAGTTCAATGGCTCACAAAAAAACGATTAAGATACGCAAACCGAGGCCGCCTTCGTCATGGCTCAAGATTGTTACCATTTAGCCAAAGTGCCGAACCCGCCAAAGGCTGAAAGGCACTATAATAAAGAAAGAAAAAAAAAAAAAAAAAACATTTAGCCACTTTGACAAGATGAAATGATTGGAATAGAAGCCCAACAGTTGCTTCGATTGTCGAGGCACTTGTCGATACAGCAATGAAGCAACTGTCTCTCACATACACTTGCATGGCTTCGTATATATCATAGAGAAGGGCAAACTTGAAGAGAGGGTGACCGGAGTTTGATGACGAGTGCACATAAAAATAGAACACTTGACAGCAGAATACCAACAGTGGTCAATAGCGTTGCGGCATTCTGTGGTATTGTCTCACCCATATTGAAAAATTGTTGACTGTTGAACAAAGACCCAACGTTTCCCTTGACTACCGAGGCACTGAGCACTCAACGATATATTTGTTTCTTGGAATCTGTGTGCTGCCAACCGCTTGCACACACTTGCATGGCTTTGTTTATACCATAAAAAGCTCTGTGGATCATGATGGGCAAAATTTCTGAATCATGCGGATTTCTCAAGATATGATTGCAAAAATTGCAATTGCATGTTTTGCAACCTTTTTAACTTTTGAGTGTAACAATCGTATCCTACCTTAAATCTATACCTACACGGTAAGCTTACTTTACCCATTAATGGGTACGATTTATTATTATTGTTATTCCTCCTGTGGTTTTTTTTACCCATTTTACCGTAAAACTTTCAGTAAAATGTGTAAAAAATCCACAGGAGAATTAATAATAACAATAAATCGTACCCATTAATGGGTAAAGGAAGCTTACCGTGTACCCTAAAATCGTAACGCACACTTTAAAAGAAACATGTTATTTAATGCTATTAAATGGATTGGTAGACGTCTAGTCTACTGTATGAAATATTGCGAGTGACCGCCCAAACACAATGATAACGGAAACGAAACGGAAAACGGCAATTTTGACAGTTGTTGCAAATGACTTCGATATGTCCAATCAGAATCGACTTGAATCTAGCCTGTTTTCTTTCCGACAAGTAGTCATACTCAGATCGGGCTTTGCCGTTTTCCGTTGCCGTTATCATTGTGTTTGGGCCGTGACTTCGTTGTTGCTTTGGCTTACAAATGAACGAAGGAAATTTTCGGCGATTGTTAAAATTCTTATTTTTCTTTGTGTATAAGGACTTTAAGGTACACAGAGACGAATTTGATAGTCAATTTTACCATTATTGGGGGTTAAGATGACTATTGCAGTATAGTGATTTTAATGCGACTATGATCATGGTCAAAACGACCATTAAAAATAGTTGATCCAACATTTGCCATAATGTAGAAATAGTCCTTGTTACCATGATCATAGTGCCATGTCACTTGCCATGAACGTGGTAAATTCCACCATTTTCATGGTTATTGTACCCATTATATGCAATAGTCATCCTGACCATGATTTAATTGTCGGTATAATGATAGAATTTTTCTCAGAGTAGGTAACAACTCTACACAGATAAAAAGAAACATTAAATTTTCTGCGTTATCTTATGCACATAAAGGGAATGCAAGATTTGCCAGAGATAATAATAGGATATTTAATGTAAATTTTAGCCAGATAACGCCTGAATCTAGCCTGTTGTATGAAAGATTGTAAACATTGTTGTATGGCGCATGAAAAATTGCAAACAATTTCGTTGCTTACGCCTCCTTTGGCTTGGAATTTAACTAGGTGAAGTCTTACGCGCTTGTTAAAATTGATTTTTTTTTCTGTGTAAGTTAGGAAGCGATTGTAGAAAGGTGTGAATTACAGAAGCACCTGCGGAATGATCATGACCTAATATTATATGATATATTTAGTGTTACCTCTTGAGTTTTGCTGCATGAGTGTGTGTGTGTTTCGCTGTGTCTCACCCACTTTAGTTTGAATCATCCTTCAGGAATGACCACTCACTCATTTAAAAGTTAAAATCCATGTTCTTTATGGATACATACCAAATTCGTTATTTCTGATGTTTGCAGGTATCACGAGACTAGAGGTTTTGCTATCTTACAAGTCTCACAAATCTATATAGGTAATTAAGACCTTAACTGGTGTAGTTTTAGATAAAAAGAAACACTTAGGGCAAGAAAAAGTTTCTGTTAGAAAAACCTACATTAATTGTTATGTTATTTATTCTCCGTGCGAGGAGTAACGATTATGATGTAGATGGAGATGTTTGCTCATCACCATGAGGCACCAAGAGTGAACATTAATGTGTTTGGCTAGAATGAAAGATATGAAGAGAAAGTAAAAGTTCCGTCAGAGTGCGGCAGGTTGGAAAATCTAATAGATGTTTTTTGAAAATTGAGCGAAAGGGCATGTATCCAATGGTACTCGAACCATGGACGTCAATCTTTGCCTAACATCCCACTGCGGGGTAGGTTGTAGCAACGGAACAAGTCCGCCACTTCAACAGGCAAAAATTGACACATGGAAAGACGCTCATGTACCATGGCTTGTACAGTTATTCTAGCGATCTATTGTGTCCACTCTGTTTATTGATGCGCACATGGGAGAGGAACTCTCTCCTTTTTTGGGTTTGTTTTGACAGACAGGTTACCCATTCTGCTTCCTGACCAGATGTTCGGGAGTTCAATCCCACGCCCGTCCCTTTCCTTGCCATTTGTCACTGCCTCTTTCTATCACCACTAGATTTAGAATAATAAAAAAGCAGTCTACTGCGCTTACATTGACCGCATCACTTACCAAACTGCATCCATGATCTAAAAGTAACCTGCCTCACTAATAATAAGACTATTCTTCCCTTGACATTCTTGAGGATGCAGAGAAAACACGGCCTCTAACAATGATTGTCAAACTAATCATGCTTCCCCCCTCCCCGAAGACCATGGAAACCTGGTCGAAGCCCGTACTGATCTATAAATAGAATAAATAAGTGAACTTATTCATTGAGGATGTAAAGCTCCCAAGCTCCATCTATGTGGTTCTCTGTGCAATTACACTAGTTCTATTCAGTAAGTAGCAACTACGAAACGCACAGTATTTTTCGAAAGAAAAAAAACTAATTTTGCCATTTTACAATATATTGACGGTTGGTTGGTAGGGAATAAACTTACCTATTTTGTGCCTCAATTTCATCTATATTATTTGCTTATTTGAAAATCGATATAAGAAACTTCAATCGATTGTTTTCAGTGTACTCAATTTGTATTTTTTTCAACATTTTGATTAAAAAAATTGTTTAGTTTTGTGTTAGTCACCCATGCGAACGCTTTTTTGTGAGATTTGTCATTTTTTCAGTAATGTCGATTTGAAAAAAAAATCGGTAAAGAAAGTTTGACCCTTTTCAAAAGATATTTTTGATCGATTTCGGAAAAAAAAACTAACTATGCAAAGTGGCTTTATGTGATAAAGTCTACATATCCACAAAGTTTCATTGAAATCTGAGTACTGCCAACGTTTGTTCGGATTGGCGCAAATTGCGGCAGATAATATTGCTAGCTTTAAAAAAATAGTTTGTGAATTTGAAAATGTGGCTTCGAAGAAAAACGTCATTAAAGTTTTCATGTTATTCCAAGACCTCTGCTCGGTACAAATAGGAGAAGCTATGGCAACTTTTTTGAATTTCTTTAAACGACTTAGAATATTTTTGCAACATTCGATATACGCAATAAAAAAAATGCTTTTCTTAGTAAAGCGAAAACAGCAAAGCCAACGGAAATAAAAAAAGGCGGATGCAAATAAGTGAGGGAAAAGAAGTAAATGGAAAAATCTAGAATAGATATAATAAGAAATCGATGTTAGATGATAGATAAGAAGGAAACATATGTTGCAGGAAGAAGAGAAAAGAAGTAAAATCATATTGAATGAATAAAAACATTCAACAGTCATAAAGACCCAAAAAAAAAAACAGCAAAATACGGAAACTGTAAAAAAACAAGCAGAAGAAGAGGGGGAAAATCTAAAAAAAAAATAAATCTGAAAAGGAAATATGCAACGAAAAAGATGATACAGGAGTGAAAAAAAACCAAGAAGCAGCAGAATAGAAAAGAAGAGAATAAACACAAAGGAATAAAAAAAACTGCAAGCGGTATGGTCGTACCATCTTTAATATCGTTCCTGTATGGAATTTGTTTATTAAGGATGCAATGTTATGAAAGATAGTGTAAGCTAGTCAACTGTTGGTTCTGTCAAGTCCAATAGCAGAAGTCGATACTTTTTCATTGGAATGTTTCAAATAATAAAATTTTGTTCCTTTACCTAATGGTTATATTATTAGCCATTTGGCCATTCCTATTATATTCATATCTATTTTATGCGATTTATTTTGTTTCTATTTTAATCACGACTTCGCATTTTTAACCACTTCAAATTTTACTTGAATCCTAGAGGGTTTGAGCTGTTTAGTGGAATACTTGTAACTATAAATTAGAAGAAAAATTAGTAATCTCCATTTAATTCCAACTACCTTTGCTTATCTTCACTGAAGAAGTCTGCACATTGTAGACGAAATACGCGTATCTGTCGAAGATAAGCAAAGGTAGTTGGAATTAAATGGAGATTACTAATTTTTCTTCTAATTTAAATTTTACTTGTCAAAAGTCGTGGGAATCCGGAGCGAAATCGTGAAAAAAAACTAAAATCGCGTTTAAACAATATTGATTGTATTACTATTATGAATACTTTCCATGAAAGAAACGCAAATAACAAAAAGTCAAGAATCGTTACTTTGCTACTGCGCTATATTCTGTATCTTTTCCGACAGTTATCCTTGGTCTAGTTCCGAGAGAAATAATAACCTCCAACGTGACAAAAAACGATAAGGAATTCATCATCATCTTTTCTTCGCCGAAAAGCCTCCCGGCCAAAGGAACTGAACTTACACGGTGCAATCGTGCTTGGGTTTGGCTATCATGTGTGCCGTTTTCCTTATGTCCCACTTTTTGGCCGGTCGCTCTTGTAGGAAACCCACGTTATATTTATTACGATTCTACTTCTGGCGCGAAGCATACGGAAATGGCACTTATCACCAAATCAAGGTACCAGGGTGTTCTGATGTCGTACTTCCCTCAATTTTTTTTTTATTCCATGGAAAAGACACGTCGTCCCACAAACGAGTACATGCAGTGAGAAAGAATATTTGTTTACTTGCGATGCAAATTACGCTAGTTCATAAAGGTTATGTTGATAAATAAACAACCAACGACGAGGTACTCACTGAGAGTAAGTGTGGGCCCACGCGATCCATCAACGAGCACCGACGAGATAGTGGTAGGTTAGGCTTTCGGTTTATGTTTATTATTGGTTCTCGACAGGTCCTTAACTCGCGCCTTCCGAATAACGTGTGCGGGGCTTGGATGTCATTTTACTACGAAGTAGGAATTCAATCAGTCATTTTCCGTTGCTTCAACTAGTGTACAACAAAACAACCTGTCGTACGATGACGATTTTCCGAACCAACGATATTGTTTGTGTGCCTATCGGTATTTCGAAGAATCGCTTATTCGGTTGGATTTATTACTCATTCATAAAATATGAAAATATGAACACGAAAAACCAAGAATTCAGAACAACAGTACATGCAATCATTGGTTCAACAAAGCATTATACCGCGATTAACATGCACGACGTAGAATTGGTAGAGCCGGACAAGCCTACGCTCATTCGACGAAGTGTAGAAGCCTTGGCCAAAGGAGCCCTGGTCTTCTTCGTTGGTTTCATTACGCCCCTTCTGGGACTCAATCCAACGTTGGAGCTTGAGAGTTGTTTCCGACTTCGCCTCCGGCATGATCTTACTGGACAGCTCACAGCTACACATCAACCGACCAAGGAAGGCAGGCCAAGCTCAAATAAATAGTCTACATCCTGAAATTGAAAATACTTCGAAAAAGGTGTCGGTGCTGATCGATTCAGGTGAATGTTTTCTTCACTCGCCACATTAATTATTAGGCGCCGTTTGTTTTCCCTCCATCCACATTCATGATTATGTATCTAGGGTGCCACCGACGTTGGAGGTGTTCTACCTTTACCAGCCATCATGGCGTTATCGAAGGCAACATTAGGATAAACCAAACTGCTAATGGCTACATTTGGGCCAAGCTACTGACGGCAGGTGTATTTACCGAAATCGCCCCAAAGGTCAAAGGTCGGATGTCCTTGGTTGGCAATTGGTTTCGGTTGACTGCGTACGAAGAGAACGCTTTGTTTCGCTTTCTTCCTTTATTTGGCGAGTGACATCCTACTTAGCCCGCGGCGGTAATTAATCGATACATCGTCATCGTCGTAAAATTTCCTGACGATAGGTTTTTCGCGGAGATTTGTGTGAAGTTTTACCGTTGGATGGTGTGGTGACGTCTATAAACTAATGTATTGGTATATTAACGGGTTTAGGAATAATAAGTAGTCGGAAAAACGTTATGGCGATTGGAATTAGTCTATGCAACACTCAATGTAGCAATTACGTTTTCCGACGGCGGTATTTTGCTGACGCACTTGTAGGCGAATATTTCATACTTACATTGTATAGAGAACATAAATAGCACTTATTACCACATGAATATTCAATGAGTTTTGAACAATTGAATTGGCGTTCGCAAAACTTTCGATGAATAAAGGCCGATACGGTCAAAATTTGGTCAATATCAACTTGACGTATTTCTTTCAATTTTGCATTTAAAAAACCTGAACACCCCTCATTTTGAAGGTGTGTGTGTGTAGAATGTTGCTCCTATTTTGATTTTGGAATTCACTCTTCAGTTGTCAAAACGCCGTCCAAGCAAAGAGCAGCGTATCAAAAATTTTGCTCGCGCATCGCGAAAATCCGAGCTACTCGCACGCAAAGTTGGCAAAATCGCTAAAGTTGCCAAATCAACCGTCACAAATGTAATTAAAGTGTTTGGGGAACATTTGTCGACAGCCAGGAAGTCTGGATCGGGGGGAAATCGAAAACCGGAAGCCGCTGAGACGACAAAGAGAGTTGCCGGTAGTTTCAAGCGAAACCCTAACCTATCTCTCCGAGATGCCGCAAATAAGCTGGGTGTATCGTCTACATCGAGCCAAAAAACGAGCCGGACTATCGACTTACAAGAAGGTAGTGACTCCAAATCGCGATGATAAACAAAATACGACGGCCAAAGCGCGATCCCGGAGGCTGTACACGACGATGTTGACGAAGTTTGACTGCGTGGTAATGGACGACGAAACCTACGTCAAAGCCGACTACAAGCAGCTTCCGGGACAGGAGTTTTATACGGCAAAAGGAAGGGGAAAGGTAGCAGATATTTTCAAGCACACGAAACTGTCAAAGTTCGCAAAGAAATATCTGGTTTGGCAAGCCATCTGTACCTGTGGCTTGAAAAGCAGCATTTTCATAGCTTCCGGGACTGTCAACCAAGAAATTTACGTGAAAGAGTGTTTGAATAAACGTCTGCTGCCTTTCCTGAAGAAACACGGTTGTTCCGTACTGTTTTGGCCGGATTTGGCATCTTGCCATTACGGTAAAAAGGCCATGGAGTGGTACGCCGCCAACAACGTGCAGGTGGTTCCCAAGGACAAGAACCCTCCCAACACGCCAGAGCTCCGCCCAATTGAGAAATACTGGGCTATTGTCAAGCTGCTAAGGAGGAGCAGCAGTTCAAGGCAAACTGGCTTTCTGCGGCGAAGAATGTGGACAAGGTGGCTGTACAAAATCTGATGGCAGGGGTCAAGCGTAAGGCCCGGCAATTCGGATTTGGAAAATCGGAAGCCTAACTGAATATTTTTCCTGAATTTTATACTAATTGAACTTGAAAAAGAAATTTAATTTGATTTTTTAAATAAACGATTTCACCGATTTACACGCGTTTTCCCTTGACCAAATTTTGACCGTATCACCCTTTATTCACATACCGAAAATTCACGAAAATACGTACCTAATTTTTGCTGGTCGAATATTCCTTCAGGATCGCATCTGCACCACAATTTTCGCCACGAAAGTCGGTTTAGTCTCCAGTTTATGAAGCGTTCTACACTTCCTAGGCTTTGGCCTACTTGGTCTAACCACCTAGCTTGCTGTGCTCTCCGGCATCTTGTACCTATCGGATTCGAGGCAAACACCATTTTCGCGGTAATGTTGTCTGGAATCCTTATAACGTGTCCCGCCCCTTCCAGCTTTAACGACTTTCTGGATACTCGGTTTGCCATAGAGTTGTGCCAGCTCGTGAATTCTTCTCCTTCATACGCAGTTTTCACCTACATCGCTAACGATTGTTCCACACTGTTGCAGGTCCTTCTCGAGCATGGCCCACGTTTTGTGCCCCTAATGAACTACCGGTCTTATCCGCGTCTTGTACATGGTACAATTGATACGGCGTTGAAATTTACTAGAACCTGGGGGAATTTGGGTCTTGTGCAGTCTAATTAGTCAATCTAAAATTTTCTGCTTCGTGTTTCAGCTCCTCCGATTCCCTGCATGTTAAAGCCCACACGTTTCATAACAGGAGAGTGTTTAACAACAGACAGGAAAAAACCAACGTCTTCACAAAATCCATTGCGTGTTTCAAACGAGTCCGATAACGCACTCGATATCTACACACAGCATTGTACACAATCCTGTGTTGCCTTGATCAGTTTAGTTAGGTTCCGTTCTTGTCCATAATCTTCCATCCGATCAATAGTATCAAATGTGAACTTGAAATCAATCACTAGGTGGCCCATAGGAACTTCACATTTGCGATATTTTTGGAAACGGCTCTGGATACCTTTAAATACGTTTACCTCCGTAAATAAGCGTCTAATCGCTTTAATAGGGGGTTTAAAATCGTCGATTTCTGGAATCCCGATTTTGGACCAAATAAGAATGCTAGAACCTCAATTTTCCATCAGGTGCATCTGTCACAACGTAAACATTTGGTCTGTTGTCGATCACAAATCTTGATAACTTTCCACAAAACTGCTTGCTAGCGGCGATAGACGGCGGAAGATTATCTGAGAAAGCACTTTGTAGGCAGCGTTGAGAAAATCACTTCTCTCGGTAGTTCTCACATTCCAACTTATCACTCTTTTTGTATATTGGTACGTGTTCTACATCCCAAATTCTGACTATTAGTCGATGCAGACAATTCACAAACTCATCCGGGCACATTCTCATTAGTTTCGCTCCGATCCGATCCTCTCCTTTCCAGTTGCTTTGTTGTTTGTAAGCTCTTTGATGGCATCTTTAACTTCGCTTATCGTGGGAGTTGGCACACCTCCCTCGTTCGCCGTTCCGATGAAGTAATTTCCCTTGTTCCGTATTATTCCGGAGTTTATGGTAGTACTACTTCGATCACCTCACGTTCATCCGTCAAGATACCTCCAACCTCATCCCGACATAGCGTTGAGTTTCTTGTAGAACTTTCGCGTTTCTTTAGAACGATACAGTTGCCCCATTTCTTTGCACTCCTCCAGGCGGCGCATCTTATCCCGGACATTGCTATCTTCGCTTCTGTTAGCATTGCTCTTCATTTCGACGGGTTCCTTTCTGCAGCATTGTTGCCGGCGTTGCATTCTTCTCGTCTAAAGCCGTTTGACACTTGTTGTTGAACCAGTCGTTCCACGTTGTTAATGACTACTTTGACTCTACCCCAGCAGTTTTCAAGAGGGACTTCGAACAGCTCTCCGTCATCCGGCAACGCTGCTTCTAGGCATTGCGCGAAATCAGTTACGATTTCGGGTAGCTTGAGTCGTTTCAAATTGTACCACAGCGGGTGTCCGAATGTTGTTGGCAAAGTCTTTGATGCAATTTGAACAAAACCAGGAGTGGTCCGAATCGCTTTTTGCGTCGCTACAGGCCCTGACGTCGATAATATAGAAGAAGTGCCTTTCTCAAATTAAACGTGGTCGATTTGTGATTCGGTCGGAGGAAGCGGCGAATTCGATTAATCATAGGCAATTTTCGTTCGTATGCTTGTGTAACTGGTCTGAATTCCTCTTCCTGGTCGACCTGTGCATTGAGATCTCCTATAACAGTTTTGTCGTCATGGTTTGGATCGCTGCCGTATTTTCGTTCCAGCTGTGCATAAAAAGCGGGCTGTGAACGTTGAAGAAATGGCCTTTGGTTCTCAATTTGCAAATTCTGTTATCAATAGACGCAATCACGCGCTTCTCCCATCACGATAAAAGCTGCATCCAGCTAATGTGTATTGTTGCAGCTCTAGTAGATCGTATGACCATCCCTGTAAGTATGCCGTTACCATGTCGAACTTGCAGACCCTCAATAAGTCGGATAGACTGCGAGTACTTGCCAAGAAATTGAGAGACTTACGATCCCATGATCAGAGTTTTCAAACAATAGTTCGTGTTCGTCGCTTGGGTCTATGCAGATTTTTCCGATCCGGATTAACTTTATGCGTTACCTGTAGTTAGAATTTTTACAGCTGTATTGTAGACTGCGTCAACTGTGAGTGTTCCCAACAGCATCCTTACTGTTGGTTTAAATCGGTTCTTAAACTCGATATTTTAAAGTGTTCTTGTATTCCATTGAAATAAACTAACCACAGTTGTGAGTGGCCCCGAACGGCATCCATACTGTTGGTTTAAATTGGTGCCAAGATTTGGATAACTTTAATATGCATCTCTGTAAAGTAAACATAGTTAAATATCTTATTCGCTGCCGACGCAGTGGGGTGAAACAAAAAAAAATGGGACATGGGTATTTGCGGCGAAACTATTAGGTGAAGCCCAGTGATGTCTTCCACAATGTTTCTACATTTTTTAAGTCCTTTATTTTTGTGTTAACAAATTTTATTTAAGAAGTGTATACACCTAGATAAATATGACGTGGCTGGGTAGCTCAGTGGTTACCCGTTCTGCTTACTGAGCAGATGGTTGGGAGTTCAATCCCAACCCCGTCCTCTTCCTTGCTATGCTGTCACTTGCCTCTTTCTATCACCACTAGATTTAAATAAAAAGCAGTCTACTGCGCTTTCATTGATCGCATCACTTACCACAGTGAATCCATGATCTATAAATAACCTGCCGCACTAACACAAATCTATCCTTCCCTTGACAATTGTGGAGACGCAGAGGTAAACACGGTCTCTAACCAACCATTGTCAAACTAATCATCCTTCCCCCCTTCCTAAAGACCGTGAGTACGTGGCCGGCGCCGGTACTGATCTATAAATAGAATGAATTCGTGAATTTGTACATTGAAGATGTAAAGCCACTCCCATGCTCCATCTATGTGGTTCCGCTTTTATTTTTAGAATTTTATTATTTGTTTAAAATTTTTTGTAATATTTATTTTTTATCATCAGCAGGTTGCAAGGTAACTAAATTACGCGAAGTTGCCTCGATTTTGTAATAAGTTGTAGCAAAAAAGCGTAAAAAGTGGACATCCATGAGTTTTTTGATAATATCTTATAGTTTGATTCAGCGTGTGAGAAAGCAAGACAGCAAGCTAGTCAGAGCAAGAATATGCTGTGGTCTTATCCTATTCAAAGAGTTTGTCCGTTTTTATGAGCATAAGCAGGATATTGAGCATGATTGACCGCCCGAGGTTGTTACTCCGTTACTGCCAGATCAGCTGTTACTGCACAGAGGATCAACAGATGATGCATACATACTCAATGTGTAAAACTGGTGATCCCAAACTAAGGCAACACCGGCGCTGGTAGGAGGTAGGAATGTGTTGACGTTTATTTGGACGTTTTATTGGAAGCCGAGACCACCGCCGCACTTCCACGAGAAATCGTTGGGATGTTGGATAACAAGATTGAATGGCAACAGGGTTCGATAAGCTTAATTCACGCTCAGTTTAGTAAAATATTTAAATATAAGTACCGATTTCCGATTTGAATCGATTTATACAAACAGTAAGGATGCTATTGGGGCCGCACCCAAAGTGTAATGGTGGTTTTTCATTGGAAAAACAAGGTGATTTAAACCAATAATAAGTATGCTATTGGAGTCACTCAGAAAGTGTGATGGTGGTTTTCCTTTAGGAAAACAAAGTTAATTTTATTAACGCTTGAAAGACGCTTTGTTATTTCCTTACTGTGTTCACTCGATCACTCGTATTACTGAATTATAGATAACCGAAACAATACGCAACGCACTGAATTACAGATAACCGAAACAATACGAAACGCGTCATGCCTGATATGAGAATAGTGTGTAATATAGCATCGTCACAACCTCTAACAGCCGGTGCTTGAACCAAACTCTTTTTACGTAACTTTCAATTTATACTACTGTATCCTAAAATCTATTGCACTACTGTAACTAATATCTGTATCAATCAAATTGAAGTTTCTAAAGAACAATTTATGCAACACCCTACCTTTTGAACAACTTTCTATGAAGAACTTTCTATCTTATCAGAATCATGAAATAGAACTCTAGTGAGTGGAAAATGCTTAATTTCGCATGCTCACTAGCGCCACGCAGCGGTAAAATTCTGAATAAAACAGTCCATCTCTTTAATGCCCTTGACCGTATGAACAACTTTACTAAATACCGCACATTTGCAGATATTAAGGGTATCGATGTATACCGTTATGAATGTACCTGTATTATCCCCACTTATCCCCACACACATTCACTCGCTTGCCTCTTGGATCTTGTTGGACTATCCATTCCATTGTTTACAAAATCTTCTAAGTGTTTTTCATTGCAAAAGACTTTATTTTTTCATGGATTTCGAAATTAACACGGTATTTTTACACGGCTTCCGGAATTAACCCGTTTTTTACATGTATTTCGGAATAAGTACATTTTCTTACACGGATTCCGGAATTAGCGCGGTACGAATCCCCCGTATTAAAAAAAGTGTACATTGATGATCGCCGAAAACAAAAATAAGAATAAAACATTATACCTAAAGTTTGTATTTTATGTTTTATTGAATAACTATTTTTGTATGAAATTTACATGTCAGGTATCTACACTATATGAATCTAAATTAGATTTGGTTTAAGGATATAATATCAAGATGTTAGGGATCTGGAAATGTAAGTTTGAGATTTTTCATACTAACTCCCATACAAACTTTGAATAGCGTGTGCAAAGCCAAATAAAAGCAAATGTGTTCAAATTTCTTCGGGACTATCAGGACCCAAATTGGCGTCGATTAAACTTAGGGGAGCAAACATTTCGAAATTTACATCAGCCTAATGTATAGTTTTGGGGTTTTAATTTCAGCGTCATAAATCTTACTAGAACCATTTTTTTTTCTTATTTTTTTGGGGTGTTGAGCTGGAGCTGCGTGACAGCTTGGTTGTCAAAACAAAACCTTTTTCCAACGTCACTTTTTCTACGACCAATACCTTATAAGCGCTAGCCAATGTTGGCCGCTTGAGTACTAGTTGTTCCGCATGCAGATAGTGAGTAACATAAAAATGAGAATGAAAAGATTTTTGTGAGATTATTGGTGATATTATTGTTTCTCTGACTTAAAAGTTTAAGTTATTCTAAATTATTCTAACCATAAAGAAAAAAACACAAGAAAAATGAAAAAAAATACTTGTCTGTACCGTACATTACAGCCTACTCTACAGCTTGGGATTTAGTTGTTTCCCAAATTTAAAATATTTCAAAGAAATAATTAGTAATTTCGAAAAGAACGGGTCTACCTCCTATTGAGCGGGTTTGTTTTTTATTTGTTATTCATTTCGATTTATTTATAGTGTGGTATCAAAGATACAATCTCATCGCTTCGCATTACAACCACCCACAAACTTTAAATTAGGGCGGCCGGGTTGATTTGAGGTGTTCGAACTCTATGAACTTTGCAAACAAGGAGGTAACTAGAAAACAATAACCCTAAGATATTGTATATAACTCACCAAAAACTGGAACTGATATAAACCACATATTATTTATTATTTAACCAGATAATTCCCCCGATAAAAACATTCACCCTTTTCAAAGATGTTGCAATTACATTGACTTATTATACCATTAGAAAACGAGGTATATTGGTTATTCATTCCATAAAACAAATGGATAAACAGGAACATATGTTGCCACGATAATGAAAAGTGTAATTTCAGTCGTTACCCTAAGATTGAAAGTAACCAGTATCACACCTGATGTTAATGCCTTTATATAAACGTTCTACTACGTGGTTGTGAAAAAATGACTAGAATATGTGATACTTCAACTACTGGTCTAATTTTTGGTCTCACATGCACGTTTATAGCATGGGATAAGCCCGCTCACCGTCGGCAAAGTGGACAATTTGACCCACGAGAGGGAAATCTTATAAGAACCATATTATATACTGAAAAAAAAAACGTTTGACCTGTCACTTAAATGGAAAATTAAATTCGGCGTGAGCACTTCTTTTTTTTCAATAATTTTACACTTGAGCGTTGGGGTCCTGGCTTAGCTCTGTCGGCAAAATCGCAGCTACAAAGCAACACAATGCTGGAGGCGGATGGGTTCGATTGTCGGTGTGGTCTAGGAACTGTTCGTAAAGGAAAATTTCTCGAGTCCCGGATTGCCACAAAATCATACTAATAGAAAAATTGTATCTGGTATCGAAGAGTCCGATTAATAACTGTTAAAGTGCATTTCAAACACTACGATTAGGGTTGTTAATCGTTAATATCTGTCTCGGTAACGTCTTCAATGCAAAGTTGAGAGCAAGAAGTAAGCTGATCATGGACGCAATAAGCACATAATGCTAAGTAAGAACCAACATGAAAAGTAATCCTACTGCAGTATCGTACCAAAACCTTAAATATTTCGTTAAATTGATAACGATGAGATCACTGACAATCTTGACTTTTTTTCTCTCTACAGGGTGGGCCAACAATTAGGCCGAAGTAATTCTCTACCCTTCCACTGAAGGTGGCATTGTTATCTTATACAAGAAAATCACTTTCTTCTGACACGCCACCTGATTATCGTGCGGTATCTTTGTCGAAACCATGGCCTTTCATTCGTCCCGCTTCGCTAACAAAAGAAGCTATTTTATTATCGTGCTCAAAAGAAAATGAGACTAAGCAAGGATTTCACCAGTATATTTGCGTGTGGGTGCTACCACGTTTGTCCTCCCTCCAAAAGCTTACACGTCTGAATACACAAAAGTATTAGAGCGGTTTTTTTTTTCTCCTACGCTCAATATTTTAACATACTTTAGGAAGTCACGAACTGCATAAGTATTCCGTGCGGATGTCTCCCTAGGTGGTCCTCATCAACGGCTTAGCACACGATATTCAAATACCACCCAGACCAAAGACGTCTTGTAGGTGCCATAATGCAGAACAGGCAGACCAGAACTCGAAAAAAAAACACCGAAACACGACAAGAGGTCAACGTCGTAAAGTGCCTTTAGTATGCCAGACCAACTGCTTTCGAATGTTTCCTTCCGTTGGACAAATTGTTTCTCGGATTTGTGATTGATGGTGCATACCATCACCATCCCGAGGGGGTGAGTTGTTTGTTTCTGGTCCCCTGGGCAATTTATTGGACGTTTAAATTATAATCTACCTGTTTGGTGTGTCCTGGACTACATATTTCATGAAAAAATGTCATCATTGTGGCATGTCCATCATTTTTCGGCCATACTGAATGAAATCACTCTACCTACAAATCGCACTGCATGAGCTAAAGTGATTCGTTCTAGAAAGCTGTGCATCATCCAATACTTAGCTATAAGTAGCCACAATGGTGAAATACTTTCCTGCGGAGAGTGGTCTAAAATATATAAAATTCCAACCAATCAAGGTGGTTCTAGTCTTACTACTTCTTGTGGCAAAGTGACGATGATGGAACACCTTAGTTATTGTTGAAGTGACACCACCACGAATTCGGCTTGCTTCTGAGCGTGTTCCCATGCCTCTATGGTATGTCGACTATCACCATCATCGTCCTTTGTTAGCGACGCGACCGCCAGGACATTTAATTTCGACAGAGTTTATGATGGATTTTACGACCTTTGCAGCACCACTCGTTCTCTATACCTATGCATATGTATACATTCAGAAGAATGTTCTCTAATCTTTCGTCAGCTGAAACTTTCAACAGAAGTTAGAGATTACCAACTTACTGACAATTAAATGTTTCATTTTTATTTTTGAGTGTTTCGCACATTCCAACGGTCAACAAAACGACGACGTGTACGAAAGGACGCCCGCTTCTTCAATCTCCGTATCAGTCTCGCTCTTGAAATCAATCTTTCATTTTGCACGACCATCTAGCACGACATCCATCAACAACTGCATGACTGCTTGCGACGGATCTTGCCCGATGAAGCGAAAAAACGACGATTGATTTTTCAAAGGTGCAACCGCATGCCCAAAGACAGAACGCTATGCAGCGGCGATTAATAGATTTGCAATCTACCTACCGGCACAATGGCCGATTGTTGTTCGAGGAGGAACTCAAAGTTGCGATCAGCCGGAACGACACAAACAAACCGCCTGGCACTAATGCCATCATTCGATCGTGCCTTCTGTATTGAAATTTGCCATGGTTCATTTCAGTGGCCTATGCGTCTTCAGTCGACAGCGCCACCCCCGCAAACGCAATGGCCTGATGAATTGCATTTGGGGGAAATTTTGACGGTTGTTCATTACTGCCAATGTCGGAATTGGTTTAATTCAATCAGA
This sequence comes from Aedes japonicus, assembly GCA_034211315.2. Taxonomy (NCBI): domain Eukaryota; kingdom Metazoa; phylum Arthropoda; class Insecta; order Diptera; family Culicidae; genus Aedes; species Aedes japonicus. Next base: position 22,474 of record JASCZW010008903.1, read on the forward strand.
CAAACAATTACCGTTAATTGTCCAACATTGGTTGAACGAATTCCGATCGTGATCGATCAGGAGATGCGGCATAATTATTTCTGATAACATTGTCAGTACCTAATGGAAATCAGTGATTGGAAACGTTCAACAATGCACGAAACATGACGTAATCGCCCTAAGCGTGATGGGACTCAATAAATGCCGGCAAACTATTTCGCGTGTCAGCGGAACCGAGTGCACCGCTTGGGCTGTTGGTAGGCGGTACATGAATGTGTTTACATTTAACGATAAGCACACACTCTAGAGCTAGGTAGCTGCTGCTGCATAATGACAGCCAACGAGTGGAAGTTGGTCCTCACCTTTCAACAGCTCCGATGCAAACATCCGTCCGGTTTGTACTTTTTCGGTTTCGAAAGTAAAACTGATTACAGTTAGCTTACAGTTTCTCATTTCATCGGTGTGCACACCCACTGATTTTAAACGGGATAATTATCAGCTTAATTTAAAAACTAAAACTTTTCTATATTGATGTAACCACCACACAGCCTCTGCTCCAACGGCGACGTGTAGATGTAGTCACTTCTAATTTTCAACCACATCAAGTCGAGTTTTTCCCTTTCAGCCTTGTGGCATCGTTTTATGACACTGACCAGTCGCTGCTACAGTTCAGATCTGGAATATGGTTTTCCACTCGATGGCGTCGGGCGCCGACTTACTTGACTGCTCTGCAGATGGAGTATACCATGTAATTCATTGGCATGCGATGAACACTTGACCGTAAGTTATCATGGCGGGCATTGTGGCGACCAGCCGTAAATGAATAGGGTGAAAATAATGAATTAAAAGAAATGAAACATCTGAAGTACTGTGCATTGGCTGTTACGTCTGAACGGGTACATTTCAAACGTTGTTTAATCCACAGTGCATTCAAACTGGAAAGTGTACAGTGGAAGGTGTACAGTGTTACACCTCAAAATTCGGTTGAGGCTTGCCTCAAGTTCCTCAGGTCCCACAGTTCCAAGATTTTGCTAAATCTTGTTCCAGCCGGCTTCGAGGCAAACTCCATTTTCGGAGGGTTGTTATTTCGCATTCTTAAAAACTGCCCCAGAAAGTATGGACGCAGTTAGAAACCAATGCCATTTTGCAATAATTTATAACTAGTTCTTTTGTATGGCTGATCAATTTACCTTTTACCTTCACCCTTATCTTTCAGCACTTGTATAGTGGTTAAGTCGTTTCCTACAGATTGTTTCAACATGCGTGGATTTGAATATCGAAATATTGTGTCCAAATGCTGTACATAATCCGGAATGTCACCGAGGAAGTTGGCAAAAATGGAAGAAGTAAAAAAGAAAGCCGTTCAGAGCGGGATGTTTCCAAACAAGTTGACATTTCGAAGTCCAATGTTCATCGTGCCGAAGATATTTTTTCAACAATTTGAAAAAGATTGGAAGAAAGTGTTCTTGTCTCTAAGAAATCTGTGCTGAATCTTATGACGAACGTATGAAATACCAGCTAGCATACACTCGCTTGGTTGCTAATATTGAGAACACTTACCTGTTGTGCTACTATTAAAACAGTATATATGATATAAAATAATTTGCATCACTTCCCAAGTAACAATTTAAGTTTTATTCCAGCCGTATAGCACTCCTCCCAGCATTGTTGATAAAACTACATTCAAAACTGTTTCGTCCACCAACACCTCCTCTATACATCTTTAAAGCCGAAATGTGTACAAAGTGGCCCACTCTATAGACGGTTGAAAACACATGAATAAAACCTTTACAAGACCATAGAGATTTTGTAAATGTTCTAGTGAAAGATGTTATGACCACTTGAGAACCTTCATCTAACCTATTGGCTGCCATCAAAACCAGCATAGGGCCAAATAGCCACAGCTGTCAAACTGCACGGTGATATCGTGGTTGGTTTTTGTTATTCTGCTTTGTACGATTCTCTGCTCTTCTGATTCATTAAGCAGTAAATAATATCTTGGAAAAAAAGTTCTAGCGTCGCGCGAGATTTTGTTTCATAGCAAAATATCTAAAACAAATTGAGTTTTTTCACAGCGTATCGTGCTCCAAATCATATCCGCATTTAATTTTATGGTGAAAATTGGTACGATAAGAGCCGAAAATTAATGCGCCTCGGAAATGATGCGAGTTTCAGTCTACAAAAACAAAATTCAAACAAATATATTCGATAAATTAATCATGAATTTCATGAAAATTTATGAAACTAAACGATTTTTCCACATTTCAGTTATTTCATATATTTCAATATGGCGATTGGAAAAAATCACTGTTTTGGAAAAAAGCCAGGCTACTATAAAACTCTTTCGTCATTTGGTGGCTTTCCTCAATGCCAATTGGCCATTTAATGCATTTACTAGAGGCAAAATGGCTTTAAAATGCTTTTTCATATGACCATAATAAGATAATTTGAATGAGTCCTAAAACGGCATTTAGGAACAGCATTTTACGAGTTCATAAAGTCAAAATAAAACCTTTGATAGGAGTAGAAGTAACTTCAGAAGACAAGGTTTTCAATTCGCTGTAAAGAAGCTGTGTAGGTTCTCATAAATCCGACTAATAGTTGAAACCTATTGGTACTAGACCTGTGCGCCGCCGCGCCACGCCGCCGCCGCCGACGATTTTATAGCGCCGCCGCCGCCACTATTTTCGACCGGCGCGCCGCTGTATTTTGTTGCCCGCGCCGCCGTGCAATTTGAGTCGCGCCGATAAAAAAAATCACCATATATGCATCCCTTCAGTTAAGTTCATTAGCCCTTCAGAAACCTGCTTTTATTACTGATGACAAATTATAACATCTCGATGAGATGTGCCATCCAGAGGGTGTGCGTGTGAAACAGTGATCAGCTTTGTCGTTTTGTTCTAGAAACTTCAGTGTACATTTTCGTGTTTCGACTTTTGGCAATTTCGCGGGTGAGTATGAATTTAAAAATAATGAAATGTCCGCCTTAAATGTCGAGAAAATTTCCATAACAAGTGTACATATTCATACCACAAATAATGGTTATTGAACCAGCGTGGAAAAAAAATTGTGTGAAAAAAAAATTGGTGCAATAAAACATGTCAAAAATGGATCTACACATCATCTGCTTCCTGAGAAAGTGTTTTGCAATGTATGTCTAATCGAAGCAAAACAAAACCTCAAAACCCTCTCGGGAACCTTGTCCAAACATTTTGTTCTTATGTAATTTCAAAGGGCTGACATTGACGGAATTTCGGCACAGAAAATCAAAAATCCAGCCAATGCACTGGGATTTAAATCCAGCGAAAACATATTCTGAGGTATGCGGCTACCAATAATTGAGAAACTAAACATTGTAGTGAATACTGGCGAATTCAACACAACTATCTATCTATGCTTAGGTAATATTTTAAAAATGGTTGGGCAAAGGTTACCTTCAAACTTTCATATTTTCTTCATAATTAACGAATCGGTAATTATCTTTAATGTAATTTCATAATTTGGTCAAAAATAAAAGAAAATGTAATATGCCGTTCAGACTACGAGCTATGTCACTTGATATAGACTAACTTCATATCAACGGTTATACATCTACTTTTCACTGGAAATAATGCATCACGCTTATATCAATTGATATAGCTTGTAGTCTGAACGCTCGTTGTCTAAAACAAATAGAGTTTATTTCCACAACATGATAGCATTTTGCTAGATGTGAGAAAGTTCAAAAACCATCTTTAACGATCAGTGTAAATTAACAGTGATTGGACATACCAGATTTTTGCATTGAATAGTCAAGACTGTGTAAATAAGAGGTGTTAATTAAATATATTATATCGACAAAGATTTTTCATAACGGCGCAACTAACAAACGTAAACAATGACTTCTTCCGTAAAATTATCATCTCACAAAGGCTTCCCATGAAAGCATTGACTAATTCACTGCTCTGAATTCTTCAATATTTGATTTATCCTTGGATCTTTAAGTTTCTTATTATATGATTTTTATAGCAATTTGATTTTTTTATTGTTAATTTATTTAGGTTTTGATACTTTTAGTTTCTTAAATTTTCTTAGATATTTATTTATTTTTATTCTCAGGTTTTAAGATAGGAGAAATGCCGTCTTTGGCGAGTAATTATTCTTTTATTGTCTGTTTTTTTTTAATTTGGCCAAACAATTCACAGAGTGTAAATAGAAGAATGTTGTGGCCGATTTTCAAAAACTCCGAATTTTTAGATCATAAGATATTTAAATTTTTAGATATTTAGCTTTCTAGTAGATATTTAGATATTCAGATTTAGATCAGATTTTTAGATTTTTAGATTTTAGTAGATTTTCAGATATTTCGATTTTTGGATATTTTAAATTTTTAGATTTTAAGATTTCTAGTAGAATTTTAGATATTTAGCTTTTAAATTTTTGAGATTTTTAGATATTACGATACATACATTTTTAGATTTTTAGATTACTAGTAGATTTTTAGATATTTAAAGATTTAGATTTTTATATTTTTAGATTTTTAGACTTCAAGTAGATTTTTAGCATTTTAGATTTTTAGATTTTTAGATTCTTAGATTTTCAAATTTTTGAATTTAACATTTTTAGATTTTTAGTTTTTTAGATTTTTAGATTTTGTAGAATTTTAGATTTCTTGTTAATTTTTAGATAACAAGATTTCTAGGCCGTTTTCAGCGGTCGTGGCCTATTCTAAGTTTTGACAATTAAATAGACCAAATCATTTTTTACATTTTCAGCGGTGCGTTCCAAATTTAATTTTCGAACAGTTTCGATGTAAAAAAATAAAACTGTCCTACGCTTTTGTTTTATTTTGTGCCGAATTTGGAAAAGTTCTAAATTTGTTTGGGCAGCTGAAAAAATGGTGTATACTTCGCCCCCTTTTTTTACAAACATTATAGAGTTTTGCGGGCATTGGTGGAATACTGAACACTGCAGCTATTTTGAGAAATAGATGAGTTCAAACTTTGCTAAAAATCTGTAACCTTTGCAGCAGCTCTACGAAGTTTGAAGCATTTCTGCGAACTATGTTATGAAGTTCTTTGATGACTGATGAAGTGATGTGAACATGGCTGAAGTCTTACGATCATTAAGGGTAAATTGAAAAGGCAGGGACAAGTTTGAGCGGAAGTAATCCATCCCTTTGATTATTTTTTATACATTAATTGTTATGTTATGTATTCTCCGTGCGAGGAGTAACGATTATGATGTAGAAGGAGATGTTCGCTCATCACCATGAGGCACCAAGAGTGAACAACAATGTTTTTGGCTAGAATGAAAGATGCACACAATAGATCGCTAAGAATAAACTATACAAGCCACAGTGGTACATGAGCGTCTTTCCATTACCTCAATTTTTGCCTGTTAGAAGTGGCGGACGTGTTCCTGTCGCTGCAACATACCCACCAGTGGGATGTTAGGCAAAGATTGACGTCCATGGTTCGAGTACCATGTGGATACATGACCTTTTGCTCAATTTTCAAAAACATCTGTTAATTTTCACTCTGCCGCACTCTGACGGAACTTTCAACACTTTCTCTTCACATCTTTCATTCTAGCCAAAAACATTGTTGTTCACTCTTGGTGCCTCATGGTGATGAGCGAACATCTCCTTCTACATCATATTTTTTATAGTATTCTAGCTACGTAAACAAATATTGTAACAAATTGTTAACAAATATTTTTTACACGTTGCTTAAGTCACCCTCAAAAGTTGTATTTCTATAATTAAATTTTGTGCACTAAAGCATATGAAGGCTAGCAAGAGAGATGCTGTAGAAAATCCCAGTTACAAATAAGGTTTTTCCAAGTATTTGAAGCATTTCAACTAACACCACAAGTTTGCACACCTTGAGGTAAATTGAAATAAATACACAAACGGAACCTCTTGCATTGGGGCTTGTAGAAAGTTCTGTCGTAGGAAACCTGTGGGTGTTCGAAATTCGTAGTTCCGAAACAAAAATTAATATAGACACAGTTAAAAGTCGGAACTAACGTCTGTGCTGGAAGAGGTATTTGGCAATGGAATTTCAACCGGTCTGCGTTTTCAACATGCCCGACATCGTTGTTAAAATAGAATTGAACTGGAATTACAGATTACCCACCTCATTATCAATCTTCTATGTCAGCTAGTGCCGTACTCTCATCCAGTCACGCATATGAGAAATTATTTCTAAAAAGGAAATTTCTGTGGATATTAATTTCCATTTTTTAATGATTCAGCAAGACGAAAATCATCCACATGATGGTTAGTGAGAGTCGAAGTAAGTTTTGTCTCTGGGTGAGGTGAGAAAAGTTACCTGCAGTGACGATACTCTCCTGGGCAAATCAAATAGAGAGTCATGACACTGCAGGTGACTTTTCTCACTTCACCGAGTGATGAATGTCACTTCGACTCTTGGAATAACCAAATCACTTTGTGGAACCAATAGTTCGTCTTAATATTCACCCCAGCACCAAGAATTCCCCGTCGACTTGTGATGAAGCAATTCTATAATGTTAAGTCTCATATATTTGTACACACACTGTTCGACGTCAATTCATCGACTTGAGTCATATAACACTTTGGCTATCCGGTTTTTATCAAAATATAAGACTTGGAGTGATCCTTTAGTCTTAACATTGCACGTAAAGTCAAACAGTTAAAAGTGATAAGCATGACGAAATGCTGAGGGATAATTTATGACCACGCCGATCCACGCCGCCGCCGCCGCCGCCAAGAACGACCGAGACGTGGCGCCGGCTACGCCGCCGCCGCCGTTTGAAAATACCATGTACGCCGCCGCCGATTCAAAATGGATCGGCGCACAGGCTCAATTGGCACCTCTTAGTACCGTAATTAAACCAAATTGATTTCCAGCGGCTTTCATAAAACTTTAATGAAACTTTGTAAAGCTGGATGGTTTTGGCAATGTTACTTGGGTTGTGTAGTATTTTTACTGAAAACTGTGTGCGTCCATACTTTCTGGGACAGACAACATGTCCTGCTCTTTGAACCAATACAGATTTAAAGACTTTAATGTACTGTGTTTGTTTTTTATTTGGACCAGCTCGTGGTTCATTCTTCCCTTCGTACACTTTGGATAAACTGGCCAATTCAATATAGTTCGACAATTGAAGAGAGACCAGAGTTAATTAAATATAGTTATCGAAATGAATTCAATTTTGTTACATGTAATTCACTGTATTTATTTATTTCCAGCTTGAATACGTCGGTTAAATTTTAGGAAGAGTTTGAGTTTGTGTTTTTTACTTGTCATTTCTTTTAGACATTCGCATCTCCCTTATTCTTTCGATATTTGCGCCTGGTCGTATGCCAATTTCTTGACGTTTAATCACCTTTCCCCTTCTGGCACACGCAGATAAATGATGGTTTGTTTTCCTTCAAATGATTTTCATTCTTACTTGCACTCCTTTGATCTAAATAGTGTTAAACGTCAGGATTCGATCGGATGGAGTTCAGGACAGTTTAGTGGACTCATGTTCACTGAACTAGCCGCATATCACTTCTGCACAGTTTTGAAGTAGTGGTATGAAACTAAATGAGGTTTTATATTTGGCAAAAGGCACATTTTTGGAGGCAATCAGTTTCGCAAATATCACCGTTTATGGTGCCTTTGGTTACGAATGGTTCACTTCGAAGCGAATTTCGACAGCTTCTTTCGTTTGAAAAAGTCATCCAAAGAAAACTTGTCCTTACCCGTGAAACATTCATTTTCCGAATACAAATTTAAAATCCCTTTGATGTAGATCTAATTATCAATGACGCAGCACCGGTATTTCGTTGGCAGATTCTTGTACACAGAAAAAATAATGAATTTTTAAGGTCGCGTAAAATTTCCCCTCGTTTAATTTCAAGCCAAAGCAATCGTAAACAACGGAATTGTTTGCAATTTTCCATACGCCATACAACAATGCTTGCAAACTTTTATGCAACAGACTAGATTTAGGCGTTATATGGCTTAGATTAACATGAAATATCCCATGAGTTTCTGCCAAATCTAGCGTTCCCTTTATGTGCATTTGATATCGCAGAAAACTGTATATTTTCTCGAAATGTGTTGAGCTTCCGAGGCACGCGTTTTGGCAATACTATTTTGGCGCGTTCGTTCCGATTTGACGGCCTTTTGACGAAACTTTGCAAAACATCACGATTTTTTTACCAAATACCAAAAAATCTAAATGTTCGGATTAGCATAGCATAGCATATACAGTTACACAATATCGTGAGGCGGTAAAGACTTAATCTACTGTTAAGAGAACTATCACATCTGGATCCGTTGTTTTTCGGTAAGAAACCTGGGGGATGATTTAGAACTCTCCAGTAGACTAAGTCGACCCTAGCCACGATCCTTGCAACTGTAGGGGAGTGGGAGGAATGTTAGTCCAACACATGCAAGAGAGATGCAAAGACCTCTACGACCTCTCATATGTGTCACAAGTAATGGAGTGTTAATCAGGAAACGGTTATTCCTAGGATACGCTCGACAAGCGGTCAAGTATGAGAAACGTTACGCAAGTCTGGAAGTGTTCGCTTGCGTGTGTGTTTGAAAGTATTATTGACTCACCGTTTATGATATTAAGTTCATCAGACCTCAGGTCTTGTGGACCCCATGGTAGTACGACTTTCTGCCATAATTCGTCTACAAATATCTTTCTACAATGATCCTAATTACACAAATTCATTCATCATCTCAAACCCATCTGTCCATTATCACAATTCGGAAAATGCGAGCTCTATCGCGCCTGGTTCCTCCTGCCAGCAGATATTTGGTCCTCGACATATTCACCTTTAATCCAGCTTTAATTTAAGCTTGGTGTACCTATCAACAGCCGCATGAATTGTTCTACTGGCAATATCCATGGCGTTAGTTAAAAGATTAATTGGCTGGTTTAATTGAAAATTGTACCCCGAATTCAAAGTCCGCACGTCTAATAAAACCTACTACAGCAACGCTGAACAGGAGGCAGAAAGACTATCGCTTTTCCGAAAGCCTTTACAATGCAAATGCGAAGTTAAAATAGCAAAAATATTTAAAGAGGACTGAATGTCTGCATGTTCTGACCAGCTGGAATTGTAGACGAATTTATCATTGCCACGAAGGAAGAAAACAATTCAAAATTACTATTCAATACTTGGGAATTCCATGGATGATTTGAAATAATATACCGTATAAAAAATACTTCCACTCTTTGTGGTAGGATAAGATTTCAGCATGCTACCTCACCAGGGTCGCGCTGCCTACATCGCCTTGGTGCGACTGCCACCTAATGTATAGTTGACGCGATACAGCGTTTCATACTCAACCGCTGGATGCCAGGACAGACGCTGTTTGAGCCGCACCTCCTTGGTGGACAAACGTTTGACATGCACCTCTTCCTGCAAAATTTGACACGCTGAAGTCTGAAGGACAATAGTGCTCAGGCTACCCTTAGCTAACGATCTTTGTCATCTCTTGACCCGTGGAAGCATGAGGTAGGACATTGTGAGAACCAGAGCTATGTTGCCGGGACATGCTCCATTACAGTTGTTGACTCACCATTTTGCAGCCCTTGAACACCCAGAAGTGGAATACACGGCGGCAAACCCTTGTTCTGGCAGATCCTGGCTTTACATCAGCCTGGTCCTATCGAGGTCGATTCTAGAGATGGAAGTGTATTATGAGCTCGTGGAAGAAGGTATAGTTCGTCTTGGAACCAATCTACCCGTACTACAGAAAACTGTGCTCGGATGGGTCGTATACGGAAGAGTAGGTTCATCACCGTCGTCGTCAATCAGCTTCGTCCACGTTTGCAGTACCAGCTCACTCGAAGATCAGATAAAAAGCTTCTGGGAGCTAGAATCGTGTCAATCCAGCAGCACTCTCTCCGTCGAAGAAACCCTTTGTAGAGTCTCATGTTTTCGCTTCCACTGCAACTCGTGAAAAAACTGAGCGGTTCCTCGTCCATCTTCCGAAAAGAGCAGCAGTCTTCTCAACAGTCGGCGACTCAAGGATATTGCCACCTGTCGTTTCGTTGCTCTAGAGCGTCGGAACGCAAATCCTGAATTGCAGACTGGCTGAAGGACATGGAGGACATTACCGATGCTGAAGACCTGAAGGCTAACGCAATTTCGTACTGTTTGTCTCATGACTACGTCGTGAGGCACGATAGCCTGAGTACCAAACTTCGGATAGTATTTGATGCTTAGTGCGCTACGAGTACAGGAGTGTCTCTCAACGACGGACTGATGGTCGGCCCTGTCGTTCAAAGTAACCTGGTTTCAATAACCTTGCGGTTCCGAATGTGTCCGACATTGAAAAGTTGTATCGGCAATTTTTACTATTTGCACCTGACCGTCGATTTCAGAAGATTCTCTGGCGGAACTTCTCATCAGAGCCCATGCGCACTTTCAAACTATCAACCGTTTCGTACGGGGCTTTAGGTGCGCCATACCTTGCGACCAGATGCCTTCAAGTACTCGGTAAGCTCGGGGAATCATTCGGTTCCGCGATGGGTGGTACCAGTCATCAAACCAGCATCGCTCCAAATACACGGATTCTGCGATGCATCATACGGTGCTTGCCTCTACATCCGCGTCGTAGCAGACGACGGAACGGTCAGCATGAATCTTCTTACCGCAACATCAAAAATCCCTCCCTTGGCGCACCTCGGAAGCAGAAACAAGTTTGTTTACCGCGCCTGGAACGTTCGTCGGCGCTTCGGGTTCCGGAGATCCAATACGCAACAGTTAGCGGACTTTGGGCTCATGTTCGTGTTTGTGAAAAACCAGCGAATATCATTTCGAGGGAATGGATCCCTAAAAGCTTAAGACTATGAAAGCGTGGTAGCGGCTCTGCACCTGGCTGTCCACACCATCCTGGTTTGCAGCCGTCCATCATTCCACACCTCAAACGGACACTTCTCCCCGGAAGATCTCCTTTTGCCTGTGGGTGGACTTTTGGCATTTGAAGCAAAAGTCTGGCAATAATTTGCCAAGGTTATAGTTATCTTGCTCTTCTTGAATTGTGATTGAAATTTAAAATATACAGAATAATACATTAGGTTGCATGTTATATAATAGTCTTATAATACAATATAAAGAACGATTGAGGGATCTGTTAAGAGACGAAAGAAAGTCCGTAGATGCATCTCGTGCCTTCTTGCAACTTTGCTTCTATGGATGTCCAAGCTCATCGATTTAGCACCACCCGAGGGAGAATTGGTCCTATACCCAATGATTTCATTATCTCCATTATCGGAGACAAACCTGGTACCCCATGGCAAGATGCCTAGAGGCAAACCGGAAGTTTTGATGAGCTACCTCTCCCATTACAAATGCCATGCATATTATTTCCTGTGAATACTAGATGTATAGATGCTGATATCAAGATAGTGTATATCAAAGAATTTAGGTAAAGAGGCGAATAGTGAAAAACTTTGTTACGGTTGTTATTCGCAACATCACGCATCTGCTGCTGCTGCTGATGAAACTTCAACTGTCTCTGTTTATGTTTTGTAAATTGTGCTCAAATCAAATCACACATCCTTTCATTCGGGGGACGAGACCAGTCACCCTGCTGAAAGTCTCTCAAATAAAGAACAAACAGCAACAACGACTTCCTTCATATATAAATGTCATTATTTATGGTTGTTCTTCTAAATGGTTTAGAACTGCAAAGAAAACCTACACTGTACAATTCAATGAATTTACAATAATTTCCAAACAGTTTTTTTTATTTGTTTTTTAACGTTTGCACTGTCCACTTACGACAAAAGTAGGTTTTGTTTATTTTTTCTCGATATGGTGCACCGGTTCGATAAGGTATTTTTGGTTTCACATTGTTCGCCTCTTTACCTATTCTCTTAAGTCTATATCACGTAATATAAGTCTTACACCCCATTCGCACTACAACCTATATTACTTGATATAGAGTATCTTGATATGAAATGCCATGCATATTATTTCCAGTGAAAACTAGATGTACAGATGCTGATATCAAGATAGTCTATATCGTAATATAAGTTGTAGTGTGAACAGGTGTTACACCCCGTTCGCACTACAATCTATGTTACGTAGGTATAGAGGTATCTTACAGATATCGGCATCTATGCAGCTAGTTTTCACTGGAAATAACTTGCGTGGCATTTGATATCAGATACTCTATGTTACGTAATATAGTTCATATGATGTGAACGGGGTGTTACACCGAGTTATCACTACAACGTATGTTGCGTGATGTAGACTATCTTTGATATCGAGTATCTGCTGCCATCTAGTTTTCATTGGAAATAGCCTGCATGCTCATTTGATATCATGATACTCTATATCACGTAATACAGGTTGTTAGGGCAAACGGGGTGTTGCAGTACGTTCACACTACGGCTTATATTACGTGATATAGAGCATCTTGATGTCGTATGATTCATGCACGCTATTTCCGGTGAAAATTGGATGCATGAGATGCCGATATCAAGATACTCTGTATCACGTAGTATGGGTTTGTAGTGTGAACGGGGTTCAAACCCCGTTCTCGTTACAAACTATATTGCGTAACCATAGGCTGTCTTGATATCAAATACCATGCATGTGTATTTCCAGTGAAAACTAGATGCATAGTTGCTGATATCAAGATGTGGTACGTTGTAGTGTGAACGGGGGTGTTAGTGTGAGCAGGGCGTGTGGAGGCATTTATTGACTATTTTATTATCACAGTAGGCATTGGTTGTCAGTAAAAGTTCATTTGTTTACATTAAGCTTCACCAGAACCAGAACGTCATGATTCGTCCTGTTCGTACGAAACGAAATTCCCGGTCTATCCGCTCAAGAATGAGCGAATCTTTTGAATGTTTCGATATACACCGTGTGTGACGTTCTGAATCGGTTTTGGAAAAAAATCTGACAATTGCAGAAGAAGCAGACCTGTAGAATCAGTAGATCCTAAAACACATGCGAAAGTGGTCGAAGCTTTATTAGAAGGTGGCATAAAAGGCAAGTGTTTCGCTGTTCTACGTCTAAAGAAGTGAAGAAAGAGGGCTGGGATTAGAAATTTTAAGGCCAAAAATGGGCCGGACCGGACTGCCAAGGAAAATTTGAAGCGCTGGACGAAAATTTGTTACAACACACATACAAAATACGATTGTGTGGTTATGGACGATTCCAGCTAGCTTGATTTTCTGTCAAATTAATAGCCACAAGTGTTCCTGCGCTTGGTAGACCGGAAGAGTGCCCGGAAGAATATCACGTCACAGTGTGGAAAATAAAAGGAGTTGAAATTCCCCAAAAGTTCCTTCTTCTTCTTCTTCTTCCTTGGTCGTGGCTGACAGCTGTCTATCGCTTGTAGAAGAGCTAGTGTCTTCAACTATATGCCCTGCGGTGTATTTCTACGTTTTGCTACACTCCTTTAAACAAATGCAAATATCTTCGTTTTTCGTCTTAAACACCTCTATCAAACTTCGATATTTGCAATCAAACGAATGCTTTGCGCGTATGTGTCCACATCGGATGCAGTGCAGAATACAGTGTTCCGCAGTTTTCCAAATCGTACGCATATTTCGCAGTAACTGTCTTCTACTATTTTCATTTTCGCAGAAGCCGGTAGCGGGTGTAGTCGTGGCTCGCCATCAGCCTGTTTAACAATCTGGTTTCTGTGTTGTTGAAATTTCTTCCGTAAAACCAATCTGTTCTCTATCCTCTCCTGTATCCTGTAGTTCTTTGACTGGCAAACAATCTTCAGTTGTAGGCTTTCGTTATTGCTGGGGCAATCAAACGTTAAATTTACCAGACTACTATTCTTGAAACTGCAGAACTGAAAGAATTTTGAAACTGCAAATCACGCACGGGAATTTCAAGCAACAATGGATTTCGGTGGCCAAACATTTGCGATCAAGGATCATGCAAAAGATAATGAACCCGTGTACGAAGAAAAGTTCGAGTAATGTCAAATGATAAGAAGAAGGACTGAAATAATAAAAACACAAAGTATAAAGATAAACTCAGTTCAAGCTCTCCGAGGCCTTTCAAATAAATACATCGAAATAAATTAGTGACAAAGCATCTTGATTTGATATTCTTGGGATTTGTTTTGCTCGTTGATGTGTTTGTGCCTTCCCAAAAACTGAGAATAGTCTTCAAATCTCCAGAGTCCTAAAATATCGAAGCGGAAAGTAGGATTCCTGAATATCTCGGAATGCTCTTACCGAGCGTTCATTTTAGCTGCGTGTTTCGATGATGATACTGAAAAAATCCGCCACGAGTCTCATCGATACCGATCACGAATTGAACCACATTTGCGTTTCCGCACTGCGTTGTGTCGCTCGACATTGTTTAAAAATACTATTTCCATTGTGGGAATGCATGCATCCATCGCATCAGCAGCTAGGGTGGGCGAGAAGCATCCGAATCAGGACGGACTGCTGTCCCACATTTCTTCCATTCTTTGCGTGTCATCGCATCCGAAGAACCAACGGAAGCGGTGCTGCTGTTCGTACTCAAGCTGATATGAACCTTTGGGTGTTGGGCTATTATTGGAAGATCCACGTTCTATTCCTGGTGCCTCCCCGTTTTCTACGTCGTTGCAGTCGTTCGGGGGGACGATTGCTGGCGTTAGATTTGTTGCCATATCGCATCGTCATCGTGTTGCAATGCTATGATCACGCCACGCTCTTTGGAGGCTACTTTTTGTTTGCATGGTTGAACTATTTATGACACTGTTACTAACGCTTGTTTTTTACGAATGCTCTGCTGTCCTACTTGGTACGGACGGTGTATGTGATATGCGGTAAGCTTTTATGCGTTCGTTATCGAATTTGGTTTTCACGCCGCAGTCATTCAAAACCCGCGGCTGCTTATAGTTCCGTGTTCAAACGATGATTGTGGGTGGTTGCTGCAGTGGTGCTGCAGCAACTACTAAATCATGTTTAATTTCAACTATATAAGCCGCCAAGTTTTTGATTGTTACTGTCGCTAAATTGAATGATAGTGCATAAGCACACATATCACATGCCGTCCGTATAATCAGCAATGCGACAAACGAAGTAATAATTACGCCAAATAGTTCAACCCATGCAAATAAAAGTAGCCCAAGAGCGTGTCGCTGATCGCAGCGTGCAACGCGATGACGATACGACATATGGCAACCGTCTAACGCTGCAATCGTCCCACGAACGGCGGCGACGCAGAATGGGGCGGATCTTCAATGTGGCACTGAGTTCATGTCAGCAGTACGAACGGCAACCGCTTCCGTTGTTCTTCGTGCGATGATACGCAGAATGGAGCGGGACAGCAATCCGTCGATTCAGTATCTCGCCCGCTGCGATGGACATCCGCAATGGGGCTGCAAACGTAATCGAGCGACGCACATGCAACCAGACAAATGTCAGTTCAGTGTCGTGATCGGCTATCGATGAACTCGTATCGTTTTCAGTATCATCATCGAGGCACGTGTTAAATGAACGCTCGTAGGCTGTTCAGATATTCAGGAACTTACGCTTCGATATTTTGGGCTCTGAGGCAGACTGTTCTTTAGTTTTGGAACATATGCATCGGCGAGCAAAACAAATCAAATCAGATGCTACTAATTTATTTCGATAATTTGAATGAAGTTAAACTGGATTTATCTGCTGCTGTGTTTTTTAACCGATCCTTCTTCTTATCATTTGACATTACTCGAACTTTTTCTTCGTACACGGGATTCATTATCTTTGCATGATCCTTGATCACTGAAATGACTGTCCATTATTCCTTGAAGTATATAAATGTTCCCTTGCAGTTTCAAATAACAAACAGTTTCAGAATGAAATAGTCTGAATACTGATGCCGTAATAATATTACAACTGAATTATTTGCCAATCAGAACTACAGGATACGAGAGGATAGAGAACAGGTGGTTTTACGGAAGAACTCAGCAACACAGAAACCAGATTGTTAAACGAACGATGGCAACAGAAAATGAGAATAGTAGAGATAGTGCATATGATGCGACATTTAGGCTGCCTTGACATGATTCTGCACCTCCGATGTAGTACATACGCGCCAAACATTCGTTTGTGCAGATATCAGTTTGATGAAGTGTTCATCAAACCTAGTGCATTTATTTAAGTGAGACAAACGTAAATCTGCCGCGGGAGCATATGGATGAACACTAATAGACAACTGTCGAAGAAGAACACGGGAACAACTCCTTTATTTTCCGCATATGTTGTGTCTTCGGGCCTTCTCCCGTGCAGGTACTATGGCTATGTGACCCGAAACTGCTGGCTAGTCATACGCAATCTGACTGTAATGATATGTTGTAACAAATTTCGTCAGCATGCTGTCATTTTGGCCTTAGGGTCCTGTCAGCCTTCTTCCTTCTTGGGCGTGGAGATAGTACTTGTAACACATCGCCGCTCCTTCTATTGAAGCTCAGTCCTTTTTAGGATCTAGTCTGCTTCTTCACTTGTTGTAGTTTTCCAAACCGGTTGAGCTTGTCACGCGGTGTATCGAACGTTCAAGATTCGTAAATTCGCGGCAAATTTCATTCGTACGACAGGACGAAGATCATGACGTTCAGTTCTGTGGCTAATGTAAACAAATGAACTTTATGCCTACTGTGATAATAAATAGTCAACACTACAATACCCATCTTGACTATCATCTAGTCACTGGAAATACACGTAATATTGACTGATATCAAGGTCTCTATATTGCATGATATAGTTTGTAATGAACAGTTTAAAACTAAACTACAGCCTATGCTGCGTGATATGATATCTTGATATCGTATGCATCTGAATTTTCGCTGGAAATATGTGCATATATCGATAATCAAGATCTCTATATCACGTAATTATAGTACTGAAGTGAATGAACGCTCTCTCTAACACCCATTCTCTACAACCTATACATGATATAGAGTATCATGATATCAAATGACATGCATATTATTTCCAGTAGAGCTAGATCCTGTAAGTCTTCATTATCCAGATAGTCTATATCACGTAATGCATTTGTAATGATCAAATTAATACCGTTCACGCCTATGAATATATTGTATTATAGAGTATCTTGATATCAGATGCCATGCCAGAGTTATTTCCAGTGAAGGCTAGATCAATATAGATGCTGATATCAAGTTCTCTATAGCTCATGACTATAGTTATGGTACGGGCCAGTTGTAATTCACACTACAACATATTACGGATTATAGACTAATGTGATATCAGCATCTATGTCTAGTTTTCACTGGAAATAATATGCATGGCACTTCATATCAGAGATACTCTATATCAAGTAATGGAACGTAGTATACTGAAATGAATTCTTCAAGACATATTACGTGACTTAAGAGAATGGAATGAGACGAGACGATGTAGGCCAAAGTATCGCTAATCAGCAAATCTCCCTTATCGAAAATAAATAGAAACCCTGCACTGTCGTGAAAATGTGTGCAAACGTTAAAATAAATGAAACTGTTTAGAGTATTATGGGGTGTAGTGTACAGTGTTTTCTTGCAGTTCAAATTTAGGAACAGCCATGAAATGTGACATTTATATGAAGGAGGTTGATTGTTGTTTATGCTTTTATTGAGGACTTCGCCGCGGGTGACTGGTCGTCTCTTATGAAAGTGTGTTGATTTGACGTTACAAGACATAAACGAGACAGTTGAAGCAACAGCGGTGCAGATGAAATCGCGTAAGTTTTCGCTGTCTTTACCTAGGATGCTTTTGATACGCTATGTGATATCGCTTGTCTGTCTAGTATTCACGGGAAGTAATATGCGTAATGTAATGGGGAGGTAGCTCATCAGAGACTTCCGTTTACTCTGAGCATCTTGCCATGGTATACCAGGCTGTCTCCGATGTGGAGATAATGAAATCGTAAGTGCTCTAGGACCAATTCTCCTCGGGTGTCCATCGTGAGACGCGGATCAATCTACGGACTCGTTGTAACGGATCCTCAATCGTTCTTTATATTGTGTTATGGACTGTTATGACGGCCTAATGTGTCCATTCGTTTCAATCTGAAATTCAGAGGAACAGATGGCCCATGACGAGTGTGCCGGATTTCCAGTAGCAAGTGAATCCCTTGAGATGGCTCGAGGAGAATGTCCGTTTGGAGTGTGGACATGGAACCAGGATGTGTGTGGACGGCCAGTACTGTGCAGTATATGTAGGATCCGTCCCCTCAGTGATATTCGCTGGTCAGACATGGTAGGAATCCGCTGAGTGTTGCGTATTAGTCTCCGGAACCCGAAGCGCCGACAACGTTCCAGGCGTGAAACAAATATTCCATCATTAATAATACAAATTTCATCTTAACTGTGACGCGGATGTAAGACGAAGCGCCGTGATACATCGCGAGATCAGTATTTGGGCGATGCTGGTTTGACTGGTACCACCCGTCATGGAACCGAATGATTCTGACTTACCGAAGTAAGGGCATCTGAATCTGGGTATGGCGCACCTAAAGCCCGTACCAGGCAGTTGATCTTGAGTGCGCATGGGTCCTGATGAAGTTCCGCTGGAGAATCTTCTGAATCGCGGTCAGATGCCGTGAATGGAATTGCCGTTTTTCGATGTCAGTTTACGTCGGGGTTTCTGGGTGTG
This sequence comes from Aedes japonicus, assembly GCA_034211315.2. Classification (NCBI taxonomy): domain Eukaryota; kingdom Metazoa; phylum Arthropoda; class Insecta; order Diptera; family Culicidae; genus Aedes; species Aedes japonicus. Next base: position 41,035 of record JASCZW010008903.1, read on the forward strand.
AACCGGAGTTACTGCGGACGACGGGGTGATCCGTCGTTGAGCTGCTGTAAATAAACTAGGCATCAGATACTGTCGAAGTTTTAATTAACTCGACGTGATCATGGATTGATATGCAATTGCGTTAGCCTTCGGAGTCTTCAGCATCAACAATATCCTCCATGTCGACAGTCTCCTGTGCAATTTGTTCCGACGCTCTAGAGCAACGAAGGCAACGGGAGAATAATGCAGGTATGACAACAAAAAGGAAGATAGACGAAGAACCGCTCAATTTTTGCAATTATGTGGCAGAAAATGAGCCTCCTGTCGACAGATGTTATGACTCCAGAGCTTTTATCTGATCTTTCGAGTGACTTCTTTTCTAGGCGTGGACGGAAGCTGATGACATGATGACTCGTATACGGCCATCCAGCACAATTTTCTGTAGTACAGTAGACCGGAGCAGGCTATACCTTCTTCCTGGCATCTCTAGAATCGGGTAGATCTGCTCCAGTGGGCAATATTCCAGCAAATTGATTAAGATACAAATGGTGAGTCAACAATATGCAATGGAGACATGCGTCGGCAACAGCTCTGGTTCTCGTATCTGCATCATTTCCGCAGTTCAGAGATGACGAAGACCACTGGCAGCCTGGCTGCCTGTTATCCTTCTGTCAGCTGTCTATTAAACTTTGGAAGGAGATGCGTATCAAACTCTGTCAACCAGGAACGTAAACTGGCGATATCTAAATCAGCAGTTGAGTATGAGAACACTGTCATCATATACGTTAGTGGCAGTCACACAAAGGCTTGATATGGCAGCATGCTGAATCTTATCTACCGCAAAATTAATTTATATGCGATATATTTCAGATCATCCATCGTGTTTCTGCGCCAACAATTTTGAATTTGTTTTCTTTCTTCGTAGCAATGATAAATTCTCTGCAATTCAGCTGGATCAACTGACATGCAGACATTACACAATATTATTACAATGTACACGCGCTGTACAAACTTCGCATTTGTGTAAGGCTTTCGAGAGAAAGCGATAGTCTTTTCTCTCTATGCAGCGTTGCCCTGTGGGTACAGACGTGCGGGCATTTTCAGTGGAAACCGGCCAATTAATCTTTTTGGCTAACGCCATGGATGTATTGTCAGTAAGTTCTTCGAGCGTATGACACGCCAACAAGTGAGCTGGATTAAGATGAATATGTCGGATAAACTGTAACAAAATCCAGGCGCGATAGAGCTTCATCGATTTCAATTGTAATGAGCAGATGTAGCTTGTGTAATTAAGTCATTGTAGAAGATATTTGTAGTATGAGGTCCGCAAGACCTGAGGTCTGATGAGCAATGTCATAGGCAGTGATCAATGTCTTTCGGCACGCATAGTAGCGTAACGTTTCTGCTTGACCGCTTGTCAGCTGTATCCTAGGAATAACGTTTCATATTAACTGCTCCGTTACTTGTGACGCATGAAGGTCGTGGAAGATGCTGCCTTCTTAGTATGTGTTGGACTAACATTCCTCCAAAGGACGTGGCCGGAGTCGACCTGGAAGGTTCGAGGCAGGTTTCTTACCGAAGATGTGATGGATTCTAGCGAGCAATGGGTAAGTCTTTACCGCCTACGATATTGATAACAACTGTAATATGTATGCTAATAACTGTCAGGCATTTAGATGTGACTGAAGCAAAGAAAATCGTGATGTGGAAGCCGTATGTAAATAATGTGCCAAAATGCATTAAAACTCAACATCTTGAAAATATACGGTACGTATCAAATGCATGAGACGCGATTTGGCGAAATTCATGGGATCAACTCATGTTAATCCTAAACCCGGATAACTTCTAGTCTGTGCATAAAGTTTGCAGGCATTGTTATATGGCAATAGTACAGGCAACCGTTGTTTGTTAGCGGCGGAATTAAACGAAGAATTTTGCATCAGTACTTAAAATTCATTGTGTACAGATCTGCCAACTGAAATACAGTCGTGAAGATCTACATCGAGGATTTTAAATTTATGTTCGAAATTGAATGTTTCGTGGAACAAGTGTCTTTACATGACTGTTTCAAACGAAGCTGTCGAGATTCTGTAAGGCACCTTAGGCGGCGATATTCTGACTGATTGCCTCAAAGAGCGTGCCTTTGCCAAATTTAAGACCTCATTTAATTTCATGCACTACTCAAGCTGTGCGAGAATGATGTACTGATTCAGTGAACGTGAGTCCCTTAAGTATCGCAGACTCCATCGATCGTGATCCTGACGTGGCACCAGCTGGAGTAGAAAGAGGAAGATCATTTGTCATCGTCTATCTGCGTGAGGAAGGTGATTAGAGCGTCGAAGTGATCAAACCGGTATCGTGAAGGCAGGAAGTGAATAATCTAGAAAGAATGACAGAGTAAAACCTGAAACTCAAATAATACAAATTTGGCCGACGTATTCAAAGCTGAGGCGATACGTGTGATTAATGTAATGGAATGGGTCATTTCGATAATATGACAATTGAAGCTCTGAGTCTCTCTTCAGTGTCGGGTACTATATTGGCCAGTTTATCCAAAGTGTACTTGAAGGGAAGAATGAGCCACGGAGGCTGATAGATAAAGGCAGACGTACATTAGGTATTGTTGATTTCAGAGGCAGGACTGTCTGTCCCGGAAATATAGTTTATACTGCAGTTTTTCGATGAAATACTGCACGAAATTAACGTGCCAAGACAAATCCTGTCATTACACAAAGTTTACCCATTACAGTTTTATGAAATGATCAATTTGGACTGAATTACGATGCTAAGAAGTGCCAGTGGAACCTGTGCGCCGATCTGTCCTGATCGGCGGCGGCATGCAATGGTACTCAGAGCGGCGGCGGCAGTAATACGCCGCGTCTCCACGTCGTTGGCGGCGGCGGCCTGGCGATGGATCGGCATGACATAAATTATCCTCAGCGACTCATCATGCTAATAAGCAACTGTTTATTTTACGTCGCAGTGGACGAGTGTCAATCTTTATTTTGATAAAAGGCCGAACAATAAGTATATGACCGTCGATAATTGACGTCGGGCAGTCGTGATGATATGAGACTGTGATATGAGTGGCGCAAATCGCAGTCGGCAATTCTTGATGCTGGTGAATATTAAACATTGGATTCCGCAAGTGACGGTTATTCCCAGAGTCAGTGACATTCATCCTTGGTGGTAGGAAGGTCGCCTGCGGTGTCGTGACCTGCGTTGCGGGAGAATCGTCACTGCAGATAGCATCTCCTGCTGAGACAAGGCACTACTTCATTTCTCACTAACCATCGTAGTTGTTTTCGTCTTCGTCGATAAAGATGAGTGTATCCGCAAAAATTTCTTTTAAATAATTTCTCGCGTACTGAATGAGTGAGCCTTGTGACATGGAGAGATTGATAATGAATTAGTGATACTGTAACTCCAGTTCATTCTGACTGCGATATCGTTATATTGAAAACGCAGACCGGTGAAATCAAATCCTCTTCAACCGACACAACTGTGTCTATGTTAATTTTTGTTTCCTTTGAACTACGGGATGCGACAGAACAAACTGATACTGTATTTCAATTTGCGTCTAAACAATTGAATGAGAATGCTTCAAGCAAACGGAAGAGCCTTATTTGTAACCGAGTTTTCTACAGCCTTTGCTAACGCTCATATGCTTGGTGCCTGGAACAATTATAAGGAAAGCTTTTGAGAATTGACCCAAGCAGCGTGTAAAATGACTGATTTCTTGCAATATTTGTTCGCTTCTGTCAGATCGCTAGGCAAGTGGTACATGACTGTCTTTCCATGCGTCAATTTTGCCTGAAGTGGCGGACTGTTCCATCGCTAACATGCCCCTCTTAGTGTTAAGTAGATTGACGTCAGTACTACTGGATGCATGACCTTGCTCCAGTCTCAAAGGCATCTGTTAATTTTCTGCATGGAACTCAGCCTTTCTCTTCTGCTCTTCATTCCTGGCCAGAGAACATTGTTGTTCGCTCTTGTGCCTCATGTGTGTTAAATCTGAATATCTCCTTCACATCGTAATCATGCTCCTCGCGCGGAGAATACATGTATAACAGTGTGTATGAGACATGAAATCAAGTTACTTCAGGGTGTCCGCACAATTTGCCATATGATCTGGACTTCGGTAATGTTCACATCCTTCATCAGTCGTCGAGAACTCGTAACATAGTTCGCAGGAAATCTTCCGGAAACTCGTAGGCTTTAGCAGGTGCAGGATTTGAACTCGTACATTTCTCCAGAATGGCTGCAGTGTTCAGTGTTCCCTTGATGCCCTCTTTCATCTCTATAATGTTTGTAAAGGGGGCAGGAAGTACTCGGCTCTTGGAAACTACAAACGAAATAAGGCAAAGCGTAGGACAGTTTATTTTGCATCGAAACTGAGCAGGAGCACGACCGCTGAAAACACCTCTTGTTATCTAAAGAGAAATCTAAGATTCTACAAGGTATCTAAAAATCTAAAGATAAGTATAAAGAATCTTAAATTCAAAGATTTGAAATCAAATCTAAAATCTAAGTCTAGATAGCGGGGAACAAAAATCTAAAATATGAAATCACAAGTCTTTAGATGTCACAAAGAATCTGCTGTGTTATCTGTAAGTCTGAGATGTATTAATGTCATGACTGTCAAAGAATAAAGTACCCCCAAAGTACTAAATATCTAGGGATTCTATACAAGTCTTAAAATCCTAAATTTAGATAATCAGAAATCGAGAATCTGAAGTCACTGGAATCTGAATCTATGGATCTTAAGATCTAAAGTCTGATATCTGGGATATCTGCTGAAGTAGATATCTAAGTTCAAGTATCTTGATCTGAGAGTTCGGGTTTTGACACGGCATTCTTCTGTTACGCTCTTGTGTTTGTGATTAAAGACGGACGATGGAATGAATTACTTCGCCAGGAACGGCATTTCTCCTCTTCCTCCAGAGATGAAATGGAAATGATATCTGAAGTGAGACTAGAAATTAATCAAGGCCTGAGATAGGTGTATGATAAAAGATCAGGTTATATAAGTCATGTAATGAGACTGAGATCGGGATAAATCCAGATGTTGAGTGATTCGGAATGATGGTGAATCGGTAACAAATGGAGCACATGTGGATGACAATTTTGCAGGTATCGTTGTTTACGTTTGTTGGACCAATTGCATTATGGAGTCTTTGTCGATATATGTTTAATTAAACGCCTCTTGTTACGCGATGTGACTTATTCGATAAAGATCTGACATCAATCGCTGTTAATTTACGCTGATCGTTAAAGATGGTTGTTTCTCACGTCACAATGAGATATATCGTAGAATGGAAATATTTTGAACAACGAGCGTTCCGGACACAGTATGTCAGTTGATGTATGCGTGATCATAATGAAGACATCATGGTGGTATCTATCAGGCATCGTGGTCAGGCTGTATTGATACTACTGAACCAAATCAAATCATCATTATATCAGTTAATTATGAAAATATGTCAT
>JASCZW010008904.1:0-69085 GCA_034211315.2 Aedes japonicus
GGGTTTATATTTCTTGTTGTTAAACCCGACAACACTGTTCATCCTGTGAGTCATTCAACATCAGAGATCAGGAGTTTTTTTTTCAGAGATTGCGGATTTCACAAACTTTTTGCCTTGGGTTGGTTTGACCAAATATTTTTTATTGCCAGTAGTGCGTTGTTAGCAGACGATGAGGAATATTTGCCCTTTCGTTTGGCCAAAGGTAAGTGTGTGAATGTATGTATTTCATTCTAACGGCTTTAGATAATGCTGATTTGTAATTTGACACCAGAAAACAAGAGTCAAAACGGAGAGTATCACGCCTTGAAAGACGCCCCAACATCAACCGTGCTTTCCATTTCGGTCATCAGAAGCTGTTCCAGGACTACTTTAGCGATACGCTTACCTACGACGAGAAGCACATTCTGCGTCGTTTCCAAATGCCAAGGGCAATGTTCCTGTAAATTATGCTACAACTAGAGTGATCTGATGACTTTTGCCAGTTAAGTTGCGATGCAACATGAAAAGTCGGCCTGAGTCCGGCACAAAAATGCACTGCAGCCTTACGGATGTTGGTGTACAGTTCCTCAACTAGTTCTCTCAACGAAAATGTGAGAATTGGGGAGTCAACCAGCCTGCTGACCCTGAGACATTTTCGCAAAGCTATCCTGAAGACTTAAAGCTCGCAGTATTTGCACTCCCAAACTTTGGAAGAGGTGAAGAAACTGATAAACGATAATCCCAAAAGTTCGAAAAAAATCGCCTAAATTCAGTGAACTTCCCATAAACTCAGGGAACTCAGGGAGTTCAGGATACCTCTTAGGAATTCAGGAAACTTCCCACAAGAAAATTCCGAAAAATCAGGGAACTGCCCAGAAATTAAGGGTTTCTTCCCAAGAGCTCAGACAACTATTCAGGGTATTTCCCAGAAATTCCGGAAATTTTCCATAAATGCAGCGAGCTTCACATGATTTCAGGGAGCTTTCCAAAAGTTAAGGTTTTTTTTTCAGAAGTTCGGGCAACTATTTTCAAACTCAGGGAGCTTCCCAGAAGTTCAGAAAACTTCAAGCACCAAGAATTTAAAAAATCAACTAATTTTTTAATGTTTAATCAATTTCGCCGAACTTCCGCCGTATCACAATCTTGGAGATTCTAAAAAAATCAAGTAAGGCTCAACAACATCTCGGAAATGCTATTTTTTCACAGAAATTACACCATCTTATCGAAAGTTTTGCAAATCGACCAACCTCCGAGTTTTTTTTTCAATTTCTCGTAAATTATCAAAAGATTTGTGAAATTCTACTTTTTATCATAAAGATGTACCAACTGGAAGTCCAAATAACTTCTGGGAAGCTAAACCTGCTTCTCTAAGTTCTGGTTATATCCAAAAAGTTGTATCTATTCCAGGGATGATCAGAAAGCTTTTTGGAAATTCCAACCAATTTTCCAGAAACTTTAGGATTTTTCCGGCAATTCAATGGACTTTTTTGAAGTTCTACCACTTGTCACTATCATCCTCAAAATTCCAATAAGTTTATTCAACTTCGGAGAAGTTCAATCAAATTCTGTCATGTTCATTATATTTCCACCCAATCTTCATAGATATTCTGAAGTACATGGTAATTCAGGAAGTAGTTTTTAAAGAGTTCGTCCAATTTCTAGAAGCTAATGTAAGTTCTGACCATGAATTAATTGATCACTGTCGAGAAGTGCATAAGATTGTCTTCAAACGGTTGAATTCGCAGTTGAATAAAATAATATTTAAAAACGACTCATGGAAAAATCAGAGATTTTACGAACCTTGCCTCCAATAAATACGAATTGATTCTATCTTAGGTTTCCCTCCATAGTAAAATGTATCCTCTCCCTCAGAAGATAAGCTTGAATATTTCGAAGTCCCCAGTAAATAAGCCAAACGTTTCTATATAACAGGCTACTCTAAAATTTGCACCTTGCGCGGAACTGGCCGGCTTGCCGTGGTATAAGGGCATAGTAGGGATTCTTGGTCAAGACCCGAAGCTAAGAGTCAGTTCCATTGTGGAAATATTACATCAAGTAGTTTTTCGACCTGCTACAGAGGATCGTATGCCTGCAGGTCACATTGAGAATTTTACTATTCGTATTAGGTTCGTAGTGGTAGCGCGCTTTGGGATCATTCTAGTCTTAGATCCATCCTAATAACTTGGAAGAAATTTACGGGAATTAGAGGCAAAATATATTTTTTTATCTTTTGTTGCTGTTATGATATGATATTTTATTGTTGCATATAAATTGGTTTCGGGTTATTGAAATTTGTGATTAACTGTCATTTTCAAAAGTTTTAAAAGTTAACATTCTTTTTTTTCTCATGGCTTTCAAAGATTGTCTAAATTTTCTGGTTCATAATGGATGCGTAAGTTTGTCTACAATTGCAACAAAAGACATGTAATGTTCTGTTGATATTATAATATCCCATCTAGATATATTATCTTATAAAACATTCTCTCTTCATTACTTACTATAACCATTCATCTTTATCATCATCGTTACTATTTTTATCATAACTTTTGTCTTCGTAGTTTATATTTTAACAGTATATTAACCCAAAATAATCTTATAATTTGACCAATTAGGTTATATATACTTTTAATTATCATGTCTTATATGTCCAATTAAATTCTACTCATTTATTGGTATTATCAAGTAGCGTGTATTTTTCTTGTTCCAAATTGCTGCAAGAATAGATCAAACTAGTGATCCTCATAGTGAGAGGTATGCGGAAGCATTTTTGAGCCAATCGTGCAGCAAGACCTGTCAAATCTGAGCCAATCGTGCAAATTTTGCACTGTGGCAAGTGTTATCAGCCTCTGTGAATTAAATAAACACCGTTGCCAAATCGTTGAATCGAATTTCCGCATATCTCTTGCTATGAGGATCACTAGATCAAATTATATACCAGATTTCAAATATAGCAAAATAGATCCGGCATAAAACAAAATTCACAACAACGATGGTGCAGCAATGTTTTTGCGCGTGGTCTAAAAAAACAAATCCAAACTTCGGCTTGGACCACCGTTGAAGATGCCCTAAGTCACTATCACTTTCCCCATACACAGAAAAAAATCTTGTAGAAAAAACTACCATATTACCAACACTCAATATGCAACTAGCGATTTGAAATTGGTTCACTGTTGTAGAACCCCTTGGTCCGAAGTACACCTTGATGCCAGCACCTTGTTGTACATATTTGCGTCTTTGTTTTGATTTGCCGTGTTATTTTGACAGAATATTTGAGAGTGTGTTCGTGTGAGTTCATTATTAGGGGCGCATTATTAAGCTTGGGACCGAGCTTGGGACCGATGCGCTAGTACTGACTGAGCCATGAAAAAAATCGTATTTGTTCGGAACCTACTGGTCTTAGAGTTAGTCTATGATGATATTAATAACGATAAACGATTATATACTCGTGTGCTTTTCGAAAATTTCAAACATAATTTGTGATCGACCCTCGGTCCCTTTCATTTCAAGTATCGTAATTTTTGAACAGATCTTGAATTATCAAGATTGACAAAGAGAAACGTCAGTGTGATGTCTGTTTCCAACGTATATTAAGTACAAAGTATTATATTCACTGCAATGTTTATGTAGCAAAAGCAAAAAATAATAATGAAATGTCTTCAGAAATGCATGAAATTTAAGCTGTTTTGATTCAATAGTCAGCCAAACGCAAGGTTTTTGCTTGAATTTTTGTATGTAGGTATTAAGTAACTCTTGTACGTTACATAAGTATACAAATTGATTGGAGGAATTTGTTATTACTGAATACCTTTGAATCAATTAGTGCTGATGTTTGAGGGCTTCAAAAATGCGATGATGGTTGTTTCCCAATTTTGAGAATCACAGTAATTCAGGCATTTTTTCTGATTAATATTACGAAAAAGCTTATTTTTTCAAATAATAAATTTTAAATTAAGAATTTATTTTTTAACTAGCTGATCCCGGTGCGAGCGTTGCTACGTCTGCAACTAAATGAGTGAACATTACATAGAACTGACGCTTATTTTTAATGAGTTTTTTTTTAGTAATAAGGAGTTCAAACTTCTATCAGAACATTCTTCTTACCCAGACAATACACAGTTTGTTGCTTAGTTATCTGGATAATTCTCAGGATTGGTTGAAATTTGTGTTTGAATTCACCATAGAAACATTTCTTGCATTCAAAAAACCCCGCATACCATTTTTGATTCCATTTGCTTGATTAGTTCTCAAGCTATGCAGAAATTTGTGTTTCATTTGTATGCGAGCCGGAAGGGGAAGTGGTCTCAAACAATCATAAGAACCTTTCTCAGCCCCAAAAATACCTGCATACATATTTTCACTCCGATCGGTCAGACAGACAGCCAGACAGAAATCCATTTTAATATAAATAAGAATCCTGTTTCCAATAACCCCCACATGCCAAATGTTGTTTCATATACTTAAATAGTTCTCGAGTTATGCAGAAAATTGCGTTTCATTTGTTTGAGAGCCCCCCTTTTTCAGATGGCAAAGGGGTCTCAAACCACCATAGATATATGTCTTTCCTTCAAAAAATTCCACATGCCAAATTTGATTCCATTTGCTTTATTAGTTCTCGAGTTATGCAGAAATTTGTGTTTCATTTGTTTGAGAGCCCCCCCTCCCCTCTCCTTCAGAAGGCGGAAGAGTCTCAATGACCATAAAAACATTTCTCTCCTTCAAAAACCTCCATTTGCCAAATTTGGTTCTATTTTCTTGATTAGTTCTCGAGTTATGCATAAATTTGTGTTTCATTTGTATGGGAGCCCCCCCTCCTTCAGAAAACGGAGGGGTCAAAAATTTGCATTGAAACAGTATTCATCTACCAAAACCTACACATGCCAGATTTGGTTCAATTTGCTTGATTAGTTCTCGAGTTATACAGAATATTGTATTTCATTTGTATAGGAGCCCCCCCTTTCAGGGCGAAGAGGAATCTGAAACCATCATAGAAACCTTTCTTGCCTTTAAAACCTCACACATGCTAAATTTGGTTTCGTTTGCTTGGGGTCTCAAACCACCGTAGAAACATTTCTTGCCTACAAAACTTCCACATGCCATATTTGGTTCCATTTGTTTGATTAGTTCTTGAGTTATGCAGAAAATTGTTTTTCATTTGCATGGGAGCCCCCCTTTCTAAAGGCGGGAGGGGTGTCGAACTATAATAAGATCCTTTCCCGGACCCAAAAACCCCTGCATACAAATTTGCATAGCGGCAGGGATAGTTCTCATGTTTGGTTTAAATTTGTGTTTCGTTTGTATGGTAGCCCCCTTTTCAGAGTGAGGAGAGGTCTTAAATTACCACAAAAACATTTCTTGCCTTCAAAAACTCACCCATACCAATTTTGGTTCCATTTGCTTGATTAGTTCTCGAGTTATGAAGGAATTTGTTTTTCATTTGCATGGGATCCCACCCTTTCTAGAAGCGGGAGGGCTCTCGAACTATCATAAGATGCTTTCCCGGACCCAAAAACAACTGAATACAAATTTGCAAAGCAGTAGGTATAGTTCTCATGTTTGGTTGAAATTTGTTGCATCTGTATGGGAACCCCCCTTTTTAGAGGGAGGAGGGGCTTTGCACCACCATAATAACATTATATGCCTTAAAAAACTCGTCCATTCCAAATTTGGTTCCATTTGCTTGATTATTTCTCGAGTTATGCAGAAATTTGGGTTCCATTTGTTTGAGAGCACTCCCTCCCCCCCTTCCTCCTCATATGACGGAAGAGTCTCAAATCACCATAGAAACATTTCCTCCTTCAAAACTTCCACATGCGAAATTTGGTTCCATTTCTCTTATTAGTTCTCGAGTTATGCAAGGATTTGCGTTTCATTTGAATAGGTCCCCCCCCTTTCAGAAAAGGGAGGGGTCTCAAATCAACATAGAACAATTTTTTGTCTTCAAAAACCACCACATACTAAATTTGGTTCCGTTTGCTTGATTGGTTCCCGAGTTATGCAGAATATTGGGTTTTATGTGTATGGGAGCCCTCCCTTTTATGACGGGGAGGGTTCTCAAGCTACCATAAAACCTACCTTTTTTGCCTTCAAAAACTTACACGTGCTAAATTTGGTTTATTTTGCTTGATTAGTTCTCGAGTTGTGTAGAAATTTGTGTTTCATTTGTATGGGAGCCCTTCTTTCCAGTAAAGGGAGGGGTCTCAAACCATCGTAAGATTATTCTCCGGCCCCAAAAAATCTCGGCATACAAAATTTCACGCCGATCGGTCCTTCCGCTCGCGAGTTAAATCGTGACAAAGGAAACCCCAACTCATTTTTATTTATATAGATGATTATGATTATCGTTAGAACATATTGTTCAATTTCACTTTAAGCCTGGCAAGAATCACTGTTTGAGGAAGATCCACAACGATTTAACTATAAACTAACAAACTCCTATATAGTTTTAACAATATGTCAGATGGAAAAAGGCCAAATAACCATATACAGAATAGGCGGTTAAGTTAGGTTACCATAAAAAAATGGCAATTTTCACGAACAAAAATGTTGCTGTATTCTATGCCGGAAAGTTGGATTATTTGAGCTTATAGCCCATTATAAAGCTGGCAACTAAAGACCTCAACTAATTTTTTGCTATTTTGACCGAAAATAATTTTGACATCTTCTCCAGTATGGGTGAAATGTCAAACTTTCTTGCGAAATAATCGGGGGGATGTTCGGGTCTCTGTTCTCTGTGGTATTAGTAAGCAGTTTCACTAATACAATCGTTTTGCTGGTTGAACATAAAAAACAAATCGTTGTCAACCTGAACATTTTGACAGTTGATCTCGTGGTTGAAAACAATAAACAAATCGATCATATACGTGTAAAGCAGCACGCTAGTGTTTGTGAGATCGCTCGGCGAGAACCTAATAGTCGGGTAAAATGGTAGCTGTTACTACAAGATTGCTTTCTCGTTCGTATTCTCGTATTCCTGTCCCTTTTTTCACACGGAAAATTTACTCAATTTTCGTAAGAAGTGGATCAACTCAATTTTTGAAAAGTTCATTGCCTTTGAAGAAAAAATATAAAAAATGGGGGTAAGGTCTGACGAGAAAGGTCTATTCCGATGCTATATCAGCCATTCTCCATAACATCTAAAAGATCGATCTGATTTAAGTAGGTGTCTTAGATATGTCGACTTGTCAATTCCAGTCACATTTACTTATATATAAGTGACACCACTTTTGACGAAAGTTAGAAGAAAACGATTCAAAATTGAGTCAAATTGTCCCGCCGTGTGCTTAGTTATATGAAAGCGCTGGAGGCAATGATTCTATAAAGTAGCCTGACTTCAAACATCGATGGGCAAAGAAAAGGCTCAAAAATTAAAGGAGGAAATGAGCGTGCCTTTCGTTGCTAGTATGTTATTGACATCAGTACACTGTTAATTGCTGTTCTATTAATTTTTGAACGAGAATTGAATAATTTTGTGCAAAAGTTTGTCGCTACAAAAGTTTGGATTTCAGCGCCCCTGTGGCCTGGCGCCCCTGGCAGGAGCCATTTTCGTCATCGCCTCACTACGCCCCTGTACAGGTATTCTACTAAACAGCTCAAACTCTCTAGGATTCATGAGTAAAAAGTATGTCCTATACGACAGATACACAGTATACTCATAAATAAGTAAAAGCAATACACTACTTTCATAAGTAATCCCCTCCGGATTCCCAGTTTTCCACGAAAATGCGTACTATATGAAAAAGTTTAATGAAGTGACGTCTCCTTAAGGATTGGTGACGTTTCTCTTCGTTTTGATTTCGCAACTGCAATTAATCGGACGGAAGTTCAATCGTATTAGCAAAAAGTTCAAACCGTGATTTTTTCAATATTAATTGAAAGACTTTAAAGTCGTGCACATACATAACGTTTGATTGTCATGTAATTTTATATTCTAGTTTCATAAGACGTGTTCTGATGTTAAATTTAACATCATCAATACGTTTGTTTTGAATGTGAAGTTTAAATATGTTGTATTTATATGTACTAGGGCGTTACTTCGAACTTTGAATACATTGAAAATACGACAACCCACATTCAAATTTAATGTTTGGAAGATGTCTGCTAATATGTTTTACATCACCATTTCTATACGGGATAACATACGGCATTCACTTTAACGCCTTTTTCGATGAAAAACAGTGGTAATTTGTCTCGCTTGCAAATTCCTCCCCCAACCATCACTGACGCAGCATTCTGGGACCGTGGAATATTCCTATCACTCTCTGGAACAGTTTTCGAAGAGAGAACCCACAATCTGTCGTTCTGGACATTGTGGAATTGTTGTAAGACGAATAACTTTTCGTCGGAAAAGATAAATTCTTCCCCACCGTGCCACGACAAAAGCAGACTTGTTCTTTCGAGTCGTTTCTGCTCGGAAGGCTCCGAAACTCCGTGAACCTTACGTTTCGAGAAAGCTTGGAATCCGAGGTAATTTTGCAGTATATGGTGCATTGCCGATCTCGAAACATTGAGATCTGCGGCCATTTTACGTACAGAGCGCTGTGATTTTCGTCAAATTCGTTCCCTGACCACTTTAACAACTCGTGCAGTCCGCACCGTACGAGTACGACCGGATCTCTTCCGTTCATCCAACGAGCAGGTGTCACGGTTACTTCGGATGGTTCGGTACACAAAATCCCGCCTCGCTCCGAAGTTTTTCAAATTTCTGAAAATTGCGCCCGGGCGCTCCCCTTTCAAAAGCTGTTTTACCACCACTGCACGAAACTCCTTCATCGCTGGAAAAAGATAAACACCGAATGTAAACAATCGGACGTAACCAAAAAGCGTTTGTTTTGAAAAATAAAATATGCGCTCCTAGTTTTCCTCTGATAGACAAGCCAACTAGATTGCATTGTTATGAATATAGTTCTGAGTCATTTTCAACTCAATTTCGAGTTAACTCCTATCGGTCGTGCAGCTCGGACCATGTCAGCGAGAAAGCATTTCCCTGTGGTATTAACTGACCCAGCAGGGTGCGGTTCGATGGATGATTTATGGATTATTGGAAGACGAAAGTTATGCAGTTGTACACAGCAATGCATTATCGTTTCTTGTCACGAGCAATGCAAGACCACATTTGAACATTTGCACATATTATGTAGACACCATGTGCACCATGTACTTCTCTCTGCATGGCAAAGCGGGACTCTGGCCGACAGAACAACATATGTCTTTAGATTAAAAGCGAGAATTCCACAGAATGGATATCAGTTAATTATTCTGGAAGTTTCACAATCTACCCCTTTAGCTCGCTCTTAACAACGAAAACGTATCCGTTAGAATCCTTACGATCTCCCACTGGTTTATTGACAAACAATTGCATCTTGTCGGGGCCACCACCAGCTGATATCGCCGATTATTCTGCCAAATTAATAGTCCCACTATGCTAAACAATCCCACATTGACGAGCGACCTCGGAATTGAAAAGGGTTAAACTACTTCGATGCTTGTGTCGAACGAAGGCTGATTGAACCGCGGCGGACGCACCACGTGAAGAAATTGTTGCGCTGTTGCGCTATTTACGGTTCCATTCATAAAGTCACGGCAGGAGTTCCGTATGGGTTTCATCCTTGCCTGCCTGCGCCCGTCTTGGAACGAGAAGGAAAAAGTCAGTCCATTGTTCAATTAGAAACGCTGCTCCTTGGGTCTTCGCGCGCGATCCAGCATCAGCATCAGCATCAGAAAAGAGTGGAAAATTGATTGTTGTTTGGCATGGCAGAGAATTAACATTCGGGCGAATAAAAGCCCATAGCGTGTGCCTTTCACAATGAGAATTCTATTTTTCGTCCATTGTTGGTCGTCTTTTTGTTCCTGATATGTTCTTTTATCTGTATCGCGCGTTATGTCGCCGTGGACCAACCGCAGGAGAAGAAGTGATATTTGGTTGATTAATGATTTGTTGACTTGGAATTAATTAATGGATTGTGTACATTTCGGTTATTGTGAGAAGTTCTTTTCAAAGTGAGCAGATTGATGTAGTCATTCATTCGAAACACTTGAATGGATTGGACTTTTTGCTGGCTATGTTTTTTGTGTGCCTTCATGAAGTTGACCAAATGAGATTAAGTGATTTACCTAGAAGAATTCGACAGTGTTATACAAAAAAATGTTAAAACTATTGCATTAAAAGATAATCTTCATTGGAAACGTCTGCATTAGAAAAACATAGTTTTTTTGAGAGAGCTGTTTTTATAAATCATTTATTTATACAGGCTCAATCGAATCAACTTAACAGAGCCAAGTTTTCATATTTATATACATCAGTAATCTTAAAACCAAAGTAAGGGAAATAGAACCGAATTATGGATGGGACGATGGGTGGGAAATTTAAGTATGATTTACATAACACGTTTATATTAAATTCTAAATTGTCTAAAAACTTATTTTATTTTATTTTATTTTATTTTATTTTATTGACGCATAAGGGGGCGAGGCGCCAGGTCACCAGTTTGAGTACAAGAACTCTAACCTTACATAATACATCAGGGGATAGTTGAATGGGCTACGCAACGTTTCTTCCCATGGGGGATTTGAATTTTGCGGAATACACTATTAGTGCACACTAGAAGTGTACAATGATATTGCATCACTACCCACAGGATTGGGGAGGGGGGGATAATTGTTGGTATGTATGGCTGTAGGGAGAAGAGTATACATCAATCATTTGCAAATATAATCAATTACCTTGTGATTAATTGTCAACGATATCTTCCAAAATACATGTTTTGCTTGATATTACAAGAATTCAGAGCTTGCTATCTCGTTTCAAGATGAATTTCGCTTCTTGTTTCGCGAGTTTCTCTTGAAATTTGTTTTGAGTTCCTTAGCAAAACTTCTTTTTGATAACAAGGTAAATCGTCCATTGTCAATGCGCACCTGAAAGCTTTTTAAAATATTGAGAGGGATTACTTATCTTATTTTTAACTTGCGTCTGTTGACTAGTTCACTCGTTCCTTGGAGTGTTTAGTTAGAACCAGAGATTTTTCGTTCAGTTTCGGGGGCTTTGTCTTGAATTTTATTTGAAATTCTTCAACAGGACTTCTTCTTGATGACGTAGTATGTCTTCAATTGCCGAACCGCACTGAAAGAGCTCCGTTTTGCTTCAAAACTAAGAATGAAGTAAGCAAAATCGCCTCTCGGTAGAAAGCTTTGATACAAGCATAACATCTTAGGTTACCATTTCCATTTTCATCTCATCTTTTAGCAATGCACGCAAATTGAAAACGAAAAATCGACGCGTAACCATCGGATTTCTAACTTTTTATTGAAATTTAATGTTACTTTTTTTTTTTTGGAAGTTGAAAGTAACTTAATAACAAAAGGAATAAATTGGTTCATACATCAAACTCCTATAATTCCGAATATTATGAATAATGGATCATGAGATGAATAATGGAACAGGTTCCCTTATGTGATAATGCTTTCCAAAAGTGCGCTAGGTTGTGATAATAAACTATGCAGGTTTTTCATCTGCGTTTATATGATCAAGTGCAGCATTCCAACTATTCGCAAATCCTGTACTTGACCATCGATCACTATCTCAGTATAACAATGTTTGCCGAAAGGACGTACTGGCGGATTTTCAGAAGCATTTTTGGGCTGCATTATCACTAATCTGGCAACACTAGTGTGCTTCTTTCCAAAATGGTAAAGAACCAGACCAGCCCTGGGACCTGGTAGTTGAAGTTAAACTACCTCAAGGTTTTGCCAGAGCCCAGGGAAATTCTAAATTGTCTAAAAACTTGTAACCAAAGGCTGTTCACATCAAAATCCGAACAACGTATTTATCCTGTTTCTTAGTCAAATCACTGAGAAATGGAATGAAACTTGTTATCTTTTTTTTTCTCTGTTGTGAAACTTGTTATGTACATAACCAATACATAGAAAACGTGAATCTGTTTACAAAAGCGCATTCTGTATTCAAGAAGGCGCCGTCTGAACTAGCTCGCAGGAAATTTATTTTGCACAAATATTCGGAAAATCCCAATTCTACTAATCGAGACATCGCAAAATCGTTAAATATGTCAAAATCAACTGTTGCATATGTGATTAAACGTTCTAAAGAGGGTCTTACTGTCGAAAGGAAAGCTGGAAGTAATGGTGAACATAGACAAAGCCACACAAGGAAGAAGAAAATAGCCCTTGCTGCTTGTCAGGCAAGGTGTCAACAGGACAGTTGCGAATAAAAGTGCAAACGTCATCCGGTTTTGTGCAAAAAGTGAATTCAAAGGCTGGATTGAGATCATTCAAAACTCAAATATACCCATTCGTAACGCAAAGGAACAAAAAATCGGTAAAAACACGATCCAGGAAGCTTTATGAACAACTTCTCACAAAATTCCATTGTGTTGTCAAGGATGACGAAACATACTGCTTCAAAAAATTCAAATATCTCTCGGAAACGGAACGTCACACTGCAACTTGCCGGAAAGGGGCCCCTGATCATCTGAAAGGGAAGTATAAAACCAAATTCCCTGAAAAATATCGAGTCTGGCAAGCAAAATGTTCCTGTGGGCTAAAATCTCAGATTTTCGTAACCACAGGTATCGTAAACACTGAGATTTACCGGCAAGAATGCCTCAAAAAGTGGCTCTTACCGATCCTGTGAATACATTCGACTCAATCCTTGTTCTGGCCAGATTTGGCCAGCTGTCATTACGCTAAAGATACATTCACTTGGTATAAGCAAAGTTACGTTATTTACGTTTCCAAGGATTGTAATCCACCAAATTGTCCACAGCTCCGACCGATTGAAATATACTGGTCAAAGGTCAAGGGAAACCTTAAAGAGCTTGGTGGAGAGTTATCAATGATACAAGAATTTCGTTATAAGTGACTTACTGCTTCGAAGAAAATTGACAAGGACACCGTGCATGGATTGATGAAAGGAGCGAATAAGAAACTGTGCGCAACAGCTTATAGAAATAAATCCATATAAATCTATGTGCAGTTGTGCTGAGTATCACTTTTTTTCTATAAAATAAAATAAACAATTTGAATCAAAAACATGCTGTTGTTTTTCTTAAATAGTTTTTTTATGTCTGGATTTTGGTGTGAGGCCGTTATACAACTTTGGGTCTTTTTTTGACTTTAATATTTTTGAGAAAGAGAAAAAACAGATAAAAAACTAATACCTAAATAAAACAAACCACAATCTAAAGGAAATGTTAGTTAAAAAATAACATTAATGAGTTTTATAAACTCCAGATCACGTAGAGCCAAAATATCTCGAACCGGCACATTGGGTTGTCTACCTCGAGCCCGAAGGGAATCATAAACCTCGGATCTGACTCCACAATGCTCAGCACAAGACCAAATAATGTGATCTGCGTCCTGATAACCTTGTCCGCATTCACAGAGATTGCTGTCTCCCAGCCCAACTCGGTATAAATGAGCGTTCAAAGAATAATGATTGGACATGAGGCCAGACATCACGCGAATGAACCCAAATCCATCCTTCCAAACCAAGATTTCTTCGAAACCTTTGAGATGATAGAATGTTGCCATCGCCTCAGATCTCCTTTACTTCATTTATACTGCCAGCTGGCGAGTGACTACTGACGAAAAATAGGAGAAAAATCACTGAAGGCGATGTGTCGATCATAAATATTGCCTTCCATAGCACCCAACTTTGCAACACTTACTTCACCAATCAGACCAAACGGTGTGGCCTTTGCTGTACACAGAAGTTGTCTCCATTGTAATGTGCAGGGCTGTACCTCGCCAGCCCCGCTATCTACGGAGAGTCCGCAGGTCCCCTTCCCTTGCTCGTTGCGCGCCTCTTCTTTTTGTACCCGTCGGTTCATTTTAGAGAACCATTCTAACAGAGCTGTCGTCCGACATTCTTACGACATACCCAGCCCATCGCAGTCGACCGAGTTTAGCGATGTTTCCAATAGGAAATTCTCTCAGCAACTGATGCAATTTGTGGTCCATTCGCCTCCTATATATTCCGTCTTCCATCTGCACTCCACCGTAGATCGTACGCAACATCTTCCTTTCAAAAATACTAAGGGCGCGTTGGTCCTCCACTAGCAATGTCCATGTTTCGTGACCGTAGAGTGCTACCGGTCTAATTAATGTCTTGTAGATGCTCAACTTTGTAGTTTGGCGAACTTTGCTCGCTCTTAGCGTCCTTCGGAATCCAAAGTTGGTACGATTGCCAGCTAAAATGCGCCTTTGTATTTTTATGCTTGTGTCGTTATTGGCGGTCACCAATGAGCCCAGATACACGAGCTCGTCTACTACCTCTATTTCATCACCGTCGATCTGAACTCATGGTAGGAGGCTAACATTGTCTTCTCGTAACAAAATACAGAAGAGTCCCTTCATGTATTTTGCATCACAAGCCCAATCGTTCCAGCTTCAGCCTTAAGTCTGATGTATGTTTCCACCACCGTCTCAAAGTTACGTGCTACGATCTCAACGTCGTCGTCGAAACCAAATAGTTGGGCAAAGCTTTGCAAGTAAAGTGTATAGCAACTAATCCAGCGACATAGACGGAACAAGGTGCATGAAATTTACGATTGGCGCTATAAGTTTTATTGTATATACCAAAGCCGACGGAGTCCTCAATCAATGACCCGTCATTGAAAAACGACTTAGTGGAATTAACTTGGCCAAACTTTGCAGCAAACATTTGCAGAAGCAACCATACGGCGAATCTCGATATTCGCTCTTTGAATCAAACCAGACCCCAACATATTTAAAGGACATAGAATGAGTTATCAGCTTACCACAAATTTGAAGCTTCGGTTGTGCTGGGTTATGCTTCGACCAACACAGTTTTCTCCGTAGAGAGCTCGATACCAAATTCTAGAGCCCAAGTAGACAAATTGTCCAAGGTATGCTGTAAGGGTCCTTGAAGATCGACCCTATTGGGTCCCGTGACAGACACTACGCCGTCATCTGCAAGTTGTCTCTACATACAGTTGTCACTTAGACAGCCTTCAATGTCTTTGACTGAAAATTTATACAACAGGGGGCTTAAACATGATCCCTGGGGGAGACCCATGTAACTAAATTGAAAAGCTGTGGAGTATTCATGAGAAAAGCTCATATGTTCCTCGGACAACAAATTATATAAAAAATAATTTAATAATGTTATGGTTGTTTCACAAGGCTTTTGAATGGCAACAACTCTCAACCGTCTCCAATCATCCGGTACAATGTTCAGTTACAGAACCTGATTAAACAAGTTCAACATGCGCCTCTTAGCGAGGTTGAGTTCGTTGTAGTTCTTAGTTCTGCATAGCGGATTAGTTGCTAGCGGTGTATAAAAGTGTATAATAAATATTTCATAAAAAGATTCATTTTTGAACATAACCAATAACTAAATATCTTGTTTGAGGTTTGCTTTTTTGTTATGTGATGATTTCTCTATCACAGTCATCATTCTCATTCTAGTTGTTTAATACTGGTAATGTTCTCTTCAAATTGCAATCAGAGCTTGACAGTGTTTCCGAGCAAACCGAAGCCTTGGCCAAGTAAGCAAGCTTCATGACGAAATGAGATGGTGGCAGAAGCTGTTCCCTTGGACCAAAAATGGCTCTTTTCAGGGCCACCAAACCAACTGGAAAAGAAAGTTGACAGCACTTTGGGAGTGCTTGGGGCTGGATTTCGGGGTGGTCGATTGCGAAAAATATCTTCCGTGTGCCGAAGCCGTAATTTTTTCGACATTTGCACATTTGGAAGTGTTGTTCACACATAGGCCTAGTAAAAAGCATACTCAATTGATGGTGAATGAAACCAGCCTATTTGGTAAAAATGTCTCAAATGACCAATAACCCATTCGCACTACAAGGTATATTACGTGATATAGAGTATCTTTATACATGTCTTGAACAGTCATACATATTATTTCCAGTGAAAGCAAGATGTAGGAATGTAGATACCAAGACAGGCTATCACCCTTATTCTTGTTTTCGTTCGTAAAGATTATGTTCGAAAGTATGTCACATCGTTCGTTCGAACTAATTGTCTTATTCCCATTTTCGTTCGATTGCGTTGGTTGGCCTGTTTGAGAAACGTCACTTTTCACTAGTGCATCGCGTATACGAAAAGTAGTTTTGTGCAAGGTGAATTTAATACTTCAGGTGGTCTCAATACTGAATATGATAATTTCAGCCATGTTTAAACGCAGACCAATACAATCCATATCAAGTAAAATACTGGTCTGGCAGACTGAAGCTGTCTCCTTTACACCTATGCAATAGTGCCTGTGATGTCAAACTCTCATTTCCATTTTAGAACAAACGAGTAAAGGAGATGATAAGTTTCACACTGCCAGGCCTGTGATCTATGGGATTCCGTCAGGCTGCACGGTTTGTTTACCAATATTTCGGGGGGGGGGGGGGGAAAGCGCACGTGCTAATGTTTGTAAACAAAACGTTTAGCCAAACCGTTTACATTTATTAAGAACTCTTCACTCTTAGGTAAAATTGCAATAAACAGCTGTCATTATGTGCGTAATACACTATTGAGTGTTCCTTACTATTTCCCTCCACTGCTAAATCTCATTTGATACCCCGCTACTCCACCCGTCTTCCCGACCAACTGAAGAAAATAGACCACCTGAAGTATTAAATTCACCTTGGTTTTGTGCTGTTGTGATGTTTTTGATTTACTTTAGTGATCGTCAGTCGGTGCGAATCAAAACAAACCCAAAAAAGGAGAGAGTTCATCTCCCATGTGCGCATCAATAAACAGAGTGCACACAATAGATCGCTAGAATAACTATACAAGCCACAGTGGTATATGAGCGTCTTTCCATGCGTCAATTTTTGCCTGTTGAAGTGGCGGACCTGTTCCGTTGCTACAACCTACCCCGCAGTGGGATGTTAGGCAAAGATTGACGTCCATGGTTCGAGTAACATTGGATACATGCCCTTTCGCTCAATTTTCAAAAAACATCTGTTAGATTTCCTACCTGCCGCACTCTGACGGAACTTTCAACACTTTCTCTTCACATCTTTCATTCTAGCCAAAAACATTAATGTTCACTCTTGGTGCCTCATGGTGATGAGCGAACATCTCCTTCTACATGTTTTTGATGCTTTTGAAATAAATAGAGAAAAAACTGCAAGTTTAAGAAATTTTCATCAACGTTGAATTATTGAATTTCCATTGCTTCTACACAGGAAAAATCTTGTAGTAAAAACTACCATTTCACCCGACTATGCCTATCTTTAAAACTACCATGAAATTTCTGTCAAATTTACTACGTTTATAGTAATACCTTCAACGTTTGTGGTATATTTGACAGACCTCATATTAATATCACAGAGAACAGACATCCAAGTCAAATTCAAAAACTGTGTAAGAAATTTAACGGCCATTTCATAATCGCAATGAACTGGCAATAGCGTGGCGGCGCTGGCATCACCACTATAGTCACTAGATTCATAGTCTGGCGGATACAACGACAGGAGCCAATTTGAACTGTCACTTGGCGGAGCCAATCGAGCATATCTCGAGTAATTCATGTTCATGGCCTAAAAGCCATATGTAAAAAATGACTTTAAATATCGATTTCTCTTGAATCTTAAATCATCCTCGTGAAATAAAAGCAGCATTTGTTTGAAGAATGTTAGTTCTACCATATGTAGTAGTAGGATATAGTGGGATTCTCGTGATTCGTGAGAAATCAACGTTTAAAGTCATCGTTCAGAAATGGCTTTTAGGCCCTTAACATGAATTACTCGAGATATGCTCGATTGGCTCCGGCAAATGACAGTTCAAATTGGCTTCCGTCGTTGTATCCGCCAGACTATGAATCTATTGACTATAATCACCACCCATTGACCAGCTTGAAATCTTATTCATCAACTACATTTTTTTGGCAGTTCAGTTCTTTCACCGCACGGTCAACGAATCTTACCCATGTTCGATTAAAAATCGCTAGTGGCCACAGCCCGAGAGATGGCAATAGTGTTTTAACGTATTTTAATTTGAATCCTTACACAAGTTTTTTTGAGAAATATATTCTAGTTTGGATGTCTGTTCTCTGTGTTAATGTCAACCGCAACATGGTTGATCTTATCGCAAGCATGGTAAAATCAAACGCATTTATAGTCAGCTGAAAATTGTTGGTGATTGCGCTTGATTTAACCTTCGAAATGGTAGTTCCTACTACGACTTTTTTTTGCGTGTACTTTTCAGGGCAAAGCAACAGAAAAGCAAAAGTAAAAACAAGGATCATTTCAATCGTGAGGTCAAGCTGCTGAAGAGCCTGAAGGAACGCGTCATTGTTCTGGGAGGCCTAGCACCAACCGTTGATGGAATTGAAGAATCGTTGAGCTTTGGGATTGGTTCTGATTCAGGACAACAAATCCTAGACGACACATCAGGAGAGCACGAGAAAACCAAAATCTCGGAGGACGAAAACGAAGAAGAAACGTCCACCGAAAAAAGTGAAGACATCAACGCACACTTTGCTGGAAACACAGTTGAATAATCAAAGAACATTCCAAAGTAAAACCAGATATGTCAGTGAAAACTTGATTATTTACATTGATTTGACAAACTCGAGTATCCGAGAAATGTCAAATCTACACTGATCAATGTTTCGAAATGTTTAGAAAAGTCAACACGAACACGGTTTACGTTCGAAAAAGGATTCGTACGAACGGGGTCGAACGAAAACAAGAATATCTTTTTCGAACTCGTTCGTATTGAGTCGTTGGAACGCAGTATGAATACGGCCGTAAACAAGAATAAGGGTGTATATCAAATAATTAAAGTTACAGTGTCAACGTTTAGTGTATGGGAATTAGATTTTGAACCGTACCAATTTCAGCCACTCTTAAACAATAAAGCGATCTAGATTGCACATTGTTGCGTAGTCCTACGTCAGCTTTTCACACAACTCGATTTGGCTGTACCTTATAGTTTCTTAATTATGTTTTTCTTAGATCAAAATATCAGCTCTTGAAATCCTCTACCTACTTTTGATACATTCGGGAACGAGATAGTCCAAAGCAATCAGAAAACAGTTCTAAGGTTTCATTTAATCTCATGTTTCTTAATACAATCATAATATTCCTTCCACTAACGTTGATGGGTTCATGTAAAGATTGCAATATATAGATTCCATTTGATGGAATTCTCAAACAGAGCATTCTTTTTTCGTTCATGAGGTTGTACGTAAAATTTAAATTATTTAAATTATCATCCGTCAGGCGTTGTTCTTGAGCCAACTTGGATTCGCTTAGATTGCTGAGAAAATACTTGCTGCCTACTGGAGATCGAGTACCTGAAAGTGTTAAGAAATATATTGAAGCTGTAATGGGTGGAATTTGCATGAAATATCAAACCAAAACTAAATACCTGAGCATTTTGATCCAGGAGTACTCAAAGTATCAGTTGGAATTTGTTGATTGACGATGTATTGCTCGTTTTTCTCGGGTTCAATGTTCACTCGATGAGAGTCGCAATGCGTAATGGTCAAAAGACGAGTCAATGGGTCGGATTTTGGGTTCATAAAGTAATACCTTTTCGCTTCTGAAACATGTAACATACTATGAGAACTAAGAATATGTATTTTCGTTCCTGCTCAAAACTAGGAAATTCAACTGGCAATTCCGATCCGTTTACATCCATTCTATCGTCGCAAGTATTTGAGTACTTGTTAATACTCAAAGTTCAGTAAGTACTTGAAAGTATATAACATCTGCTGCTGACGTTATATATAACGTTTACAACGGGAGTTAAACTGTGTGTATGCAGTTGAATTATCCAGTCTTGAAAAGGAATGAGAATAATATATTCATTTACTTACCTTGTACAAAAGGAAGTTTTTTATGAGGAACAATATTTTGGTCCAACTTGTATCGCATATTGAATTTAAAGTACTTTACTGGCACTTCTCGGTAATCAGAAGTCTGAAATAGTTAATAAGTGAGATGTAAAAAAGTTGCACTTAAACAGGAAGCAGTTTATCTTACTCGCATCAAAATGCTGCTGACATACGAATAAGCGCGTCCTTTTGCCAAGAACGGGGGGTTGACTCTGTGATGCCGATCCGCTGGAGCCATAATTCCCTCAGATATTCTTGTTTAGGAAACTCAAATAGGTGATCGGTATTTGAATTTACCGAATTCACGGTTTACTGGTTACACGAATAGATACTTCTATCTTCAAATAACGTAAACAACCAAAACTAAGATAAGAACGCAACGCTTGCTTTGTTTATAAGCAAACACACACTATAGTTGTTTTTGCTTGAAAGTTGTTGCTATTTTGGACTCGTGCGGTGAGAACAGTTGTTTGATAGCATGTTGTCTTGAATATTAACCTGACACACGGAAGAAGAAAAGTTGGTTTTTGACGTTTATACAGTATGTTAAAAAAGTTTATCCACCCCTTCTCACTTGGCACATTTGCTTCAAATAATCCACCAAAACATTGAAAAACGATTTTTAATATTAATTTTATTTCTCAAGGGATAAAAAGAAAGTCAAATAACGATAATTTGATGTAAAAGCACGAACTGTTCGTGTCTGAGACCAAATGTATAAGAAAACGATAAAAAATAATGCAAAAAAAGTATATCCACCAAAATCCTGAAAATCATTCAATATTTTGTGTGACCTCCCTTAGCTTCAAGGACAGCTTGACATCGTCGTGGCATTGACTGCACAAGCTTAGCAGTCGTTTCTGGTGCGATTTTGTCCCATTCAGTTACAACAACTTGACGTTATTGCTGAATGCTTGATGGTTTGTGTTCCTGAACCTTAATTTTCAAAATAGACCAGAGATGTTCCATTGGATTAAGGTCAGGAGACTGTGCTGGCCACTCCAAAACATTGATTTTTTTTTCCTTAAACCATTGGGATACCAGCTTCGAAAAACCTCCTTTGTCATTATTCCGTCAATGAATTCGAGTTTTCCAACGCCAGACGAAGCCATCGAGCCCCAAACCATGACTCTACCTGCACAGAAAATTATAAAAGCTAGTTAAGTTAGTTGAAAATTAATGCAATAACTCACCTCCACCATGTTCGACTGTAGGCTTTAAACACTGGGTTTTCAGACTTTCACCTGTTTTGCGCCATTTTTGTGTGATACCATCAGACCCAAATAGCATTTTTAGTCTCGTCTGACGAAATGACCTCTCTCCAATCATCGACTGTCCATGTAATATGATCTCGAGCCCATTTCAATCGTTTTTAAATGTTTTTCGCTGACAACCATGGTTTCTTAATTGCCACTCTACCCTTCAGACCTTGTAGATGCAATCGATTTAGGATTATTTGAGGTGTCACATGGATAGAAAATTCACTCTCAACTAATGCTTTGCAATTTTTGGAGCTGACAAACCTCAATCTTGTTCCGCCTTTCTGACGATAGCCCTGTCAATCCGGGAACTTGTCTTCGCCGGTCACCCTGATCGCTTTTTTGGTGTGAAAGAACCACTGTTTTTGTACTTCTGAACAATTTTGGCAACCGTATCTTTACGTATCTGAAGTATATTAGCAATTTGACGGTAGCTTTTACCGCACTTGTGATGTATTATCATAAGTTTTCAGATACTCAGCGAAATTTGTGCGTGTTTAGGCATTTTGAAAGACGAAAACTCAAATTTGAATCACGAAAGCTACTACACTACGAAAAGATAACTGTATGCAATGTTTAAATTCGAAAAAGTGACAGGAACCGCTCAACACACGGCAAAATGGTACTAAGCATGTTTGGGTGGATAAACTTTTTTTGCATGTTTTGCTTCCCTTTTCTGTTGATCTTGGCATAGATTTTCAAGAGCAAGATTTATTCAAGTATATTTAATGGTACTATATAATGGACCAAACGTATAACAACACTCATTTTATCATCTAATTTTTGAATCGATAACAGGAAAATTGTAAATTTGAAGCAGGGGTGGCTATACTTATTCTACATACTGTACAATAACAAAAACAGAAATGTTTGTGTTTTCTCATAACTTGCACCAATATTAACCATATGGCATGAAAACCTGCATACCGTTAAACAACCCAATTGCACATTCCCTAGATGGCGAATGAAGTATCAAAACTTCGAAGCGTACAAACGGCATATAAGAGAAAACCAAGGTTTCGAAAACGTTTTATTAAATATTCAAATCCAAAGAAGCACAACCTTGAAATTTCAAAATGAACATTTTCAGAAGCACCCTAGCAGATACATATGTTGAATTGAAAGCAACAGGCTCATATGTGATGAAATGTTTGAAAATTCCAAGACGTTCAAAACTCAATACACCAGACAAAAGTCAATTACTCATAAGTCATGGATATTATAATGTTTCCAACCCGTAAATCATTTCAAAATGAGAGTTCGTCCCTTACATCCCATATTGTCATTTATTCGTTCGATACAGACCCTTCTCTGACCGCTGCCGCCTTGAAGCTGTGCCAAACCAGCCGTCCATGTCTGATCCTCTTGGCCAATAAATAATTTTCTTGTGAGTCAACAAATGGCAACCCACGCAAAACGTGACTCTTCCTCTCGTATGCCCCTTTTCCGCAAAACAAAACTCCGATTTATAAATACATATATGTGTGGCACCTCGCCATGATCCTGCAAAGCCATTTTGGGCGACACGCATGCAAAAAGAAAGACCATGTTGTATTATGACAACTCCATCAGTAATCGGTCACTGCCCACGGGGAACTCCCTCGTGATTTTTGTTCCTTCGGTCATATGGTACGGACTGTGATGGGGATTGGTGCAATAAATAAATAATATTCAGGAGCTTCGACTGGGAAAAATTATTTCCACTCAACTCCGGAATTTCGGAGGCTGAGTCAGAGGGATGAATGTTAAGTTTGAAATCAAGTAAACAGCCGAAAAACTGTTTGTCGTAGGTAAAACTAAGACGAGGTCGTCCTTCCAGTTAACCTTATTTCGGTTCCGAATCAACAGATCAGCTACCTCTTCTGCATAGGATGCAGCAAGAGTTACTGTATGTGTGTCTAGTCGGCGAACAGGTCGCGCCGATTTTGTAACGGATTTTTCAATGACAAATAAAAGAACAATTTTCTACCTCAACTCACCATCTTTTTGCTGAAAAAAATTACTGATTAGAGGACAATCCCTTTTTATAACACCTTTTGTCTCTTGGGCTAAAGTCGCTAGGCAGGAGTAAATGTAATTTTGAAATGCTTACCTTTAGGATCGGTACAGGCGTCCATGTGTCGAACTTTGATTCAGAATCGAGGTAGTCTCAAACTCGATTGTTTCAGAAATGTAGGTCAGCAGAATGTTTTCAGTATGGTTTGAAAAAGCATTGGGTATAAGTCTTGGGGTAGACAATAAATATCATGATGCACCGTGTTTACAGAAGTTTCTAACGGTTACTGCTCATGGTTATTAGCTCATGGATAAGAACATATATTGTGAACAACCCACATGAGAGCCGCATTTGAGCAAACGTTGATTATAAACGATCCCTGATTTTAACTAAAAGTAGCTACAAAAGAAAGCGGTGGGTCGATTTTCTACCTATTTCGATTCTAGGTCATTGTGATAGAAGTTGGTAAGGTAGACGTAACATTGAAACAATTGAAACTGGATTATGTCTGTTTTATTGCTAAATATAGTATAGTGAAGTCGTATAGTATAAAAACTATACTAATGTTTAAATTTTTTTTAACTTAGTACAAGTTATGAAAGTGAATTCTAAATAGCATTATTGTCCCTTCTTTAACACAATCATGGCAGTAAATCGGATCTCTTTTGACGTAGACTACGTCTTACGGCAAGGGTAGGGTGTCAAATGAAAATCTAAAATTTTGCGACCGTCACGAAAAACCGTACGTTTTGTACGCGAATAACTCAAATAATCCACGATAGATTTACATGATTTCTTCTTCAATCGGTCGGAAATTTTACCGCGCTCCAATTCAATTGTCAAACATTTTTCTCAATCAATAGTAAACTATTGAAAATAACACAAATATAAGGTGATGTCTTATAATGTCATTTTGCAGAGTAAATTTACCAAATTTCCTATCACAGATTTCAAATCGAAGCAAGGAACGTCTTGCATCATCTTCTTCTTCTTTGTGTTAGAGAGGGACTTTAACCAATCATGTCATTCGACTTTCCATGTACGTCTCGCACGCAGCTGAGAACGGCATAAAACGAACACTAAGGAAAATTTTGCCTCACTCATTTGGCAGCATTGAAGCTGTGCTGAGGGAGCGCAGGGAGCGCATTTTCCAGTTTTACCAAGCGACACGATCGGTCGTGTTTTTCGCTCGCGCTGTGATAAGTTTTCTCGGTTTTCTCGCTCTCTCGTTTTGGTTCGTGGTGCACTGGCTGCTCTCGCGTTGTGTGATACACAGTCCGACCCCGGTATGGGGAAGCCGCCGCGTGTTGACGTCGGCACTAGTTCGACTGGGAAACGTTCCCGACTAAATTCACCCGATGATGTGCTGTCATCGAAGAAGCTGCTAGCCAACAATCGGTACGCCGTTCTGGAGAACGGCGATACACCGAAAATAGAGAAGAAGGAGAAACTACCGCCGCTGTTCGTGAAGGGATTCCCTGAAGGCTTACTGGATAGGTGTACCACTACATTAACAAAGGCCTACGGTGCACAATCCAGCTCTGCTCGCAGGGCTATAAGCTGATGGCTTCGGCGCTTCCCATTACAACGCTGTTAAGGAAATATTGAAGCAGATGAACGTGCAGTACTACACGCACGACATCGAAGCCGACAAACCCTTCAAGGTGGTTCTGCGTGGGCTTCCGGACAAGAAGACGGAGGAACTGGTCGACGAACTAAAGGCTAATGAGCTCAAACCGGTCCAGATAAACAAAATGCGCCGACATGACATCTCGAAAAGCTATCGGGATTAGTTGTACCAGGTCCACTTCGAGAAGAACTCGACGTGCTTGAAGGACCTCCAGAACATCCGAGCGTTGTTCCACATCGTCGTGAAGTGGGACCGGTACCAACCGATCCATCGTGATGTCACTCAGTGCAAAAACTGCCTGATGTTTGGGCATGGCACCAAAAATTGCCACATGGCGAAGCGCTGCGTCGATTGCGGCAAACATCACGAAGCCGATGCTTGTGAGCGGATGGAGGATGCTGAGCCAGTGTGTGCCAACTGCGGTGCGGCGCACAAAGCTACCAGCAAGGAATGCCCGAAGCGAGCCGAATTCATCGCGATTCGGAAAAAATCATCAGCGAACAACCAACCCGGCCATCGACGACGATCTGGTCCGCCTCCGGCCCTCACGACCGAGAACTTTCCCGCTCTCCCAACACGACAAGTGCCACCAAACCGTCCGGTTCCCAGTCGGCCATCGGTTCAACATCGGTTCGCAGCTGCAGCAACCAAACCATCCCAAAGCGATCTTCCAGGACCGTCGTTCTCCGGTGCACCATCTGGTGCGATCGATGATTCGATGCTTTCAACGGAGGAAGTCGTTACAATCCTGATCCAGGCCATCATCATCAAGCGATCCTGCAGAACACGTGGAGAACAAATCCAGGCGATGATTGCGTGCCTCAATAGACCGTGAATTCGTCAATATCGCCAATTGGAACGCTTGCTCGCAGAAGAACAAAAACATCGAGTTCATTAACTTCCTCAACGACCGGTCCATTGACATCGCAATCATCACCGAGACGCATCTCAAGCCTGAGATCAACGTGTTCCTGCCAGATTTCTGTTTGATCAGACTCGATCGAACCAGTTCCGCCGGAGGGGGTGTCGCCATCGCCCTGCGTACCAACATCAACTGCCAGATGCTTCCGAGTCTGCAGCTCCAATTCGTCGAAGCCATCGGAGTCAAGGTCGAATCCACCGTCGGCCCTATCACCATCATCGCGGCCTATTGTCCCAAACAAGCAAGCACAAACAACGGGACAGATAGGATCTTGCGAAACGACATCATCAAGCTCACTCGGAGGCATGGGCAGTTTATTATCGCCGGTGACCTGAACGCAAAACATGAAACCTGGGGAAACGCACGACGGAACAAGAACGGCTCCATCCTACACGATGACCTGGAAGAGGGCCACTACACCATCCTGGGCCCGGATACTCCCACCCGGTTGAGCAGATCCGGGTTCCACGCTACGATAGACATCTTCCTCACCAACATGGGGAACATCATCGGTCAGCCGATCGCACACCAGGAGCTCAGCTCAGACCACTATCCGGTGGTGGCTGAAGTTGGGTCCTGCGTCAACCGGCATTCGGTAACCAGGCGAAACTACCATCGCGCCAACTGGATCCAGTTCCGTCATCAGGTCGACAACACGGTCGATTACGATAGACGCCCCGAATCAACCGACGACATCGATCGGCAACTGCAGTCGATCAAGCAGGCCATCTCCCAGGCCCGGGAGCACCACATTCCGGAAGTAACACAGGTGAGCAACTCTTTACCTATTGATAGTCTCACTAAAAACTTGATCCGTCTTCGAAACACCACTCGCAGACAGTATCAACGTACTGGTCTGCCTGCGTTAAAATCAGAGTGCAATCGTTTGAACAAGATCATTAAGGCCAGAATGGTGGATCTCAGAAACAACAACTTTGCGAACAAAATCCGCGCCCTCCCAGATTGTGCTAAGCCGTTCTGGAAATTAACAAAAATTTTAAAAACCAAGCCTAGGCCCATTCCACCGTTGATCTCACTAGACAACAATGACTCTAAGGATCGTTTGATTACTCCCGCTGAGAAGGCTGCTGAGATAGGGTGACATTTTGTCAGCTCACACAATCTTGGACAGAACATCGTCAGTCATCACGAAGCTGCCGTTAACGAACATGCGAATAACATCCATCTATACCCCGCAGTGGAATGTTAGGCAAAAATGTCGTTGGTTCGAGTACCACCGTATACATGCCCTTTTCGCTCAATTTTCATAAAAAACATCTGTTACATTTCCAATCCTGCCGCACACTAGCGGAACTATCAAAACTTTCTCTTCATATCTTTCATTCTAGCCAAAAAACATTGTTGTTCACTCTTGGTGCCTCATGGTGATGAGCGAACATCTCCTTCTACATTATATCCCAATGATTTTTCGGAGGAACTAGAGATCACAGCTGACGAACTGTCGACCTATATCAAAACGTCGAAGAACATGAAGGCCCCAGGTTTCGACAAAATTTTGAATTTGGAACTCAAGCACTTGAGTTCCCAATTTTACGAACATCTAGCATTAATTTTTAATCAATGCCTTAGACTTAGCTACTTCCCCTCGTGCTGGAAGTCAGCTAAAGTCATACCCATCCGGAAACCTGGAAAAGATCCTTCATGTTCCAAGAGCTATCGACCCATTAGCCTGCTCTCGGGAGTATCAAAACTCTTCGAGAAAGCAATTTACCGTCGGCTCCTTGCGTCTACAGACGAACTCAACATTCTGCTTGATGTACAGTTTGGCTTTCGACGCGGTCGATCAACGGTACATCAACTGAATCGAGTCACTAACATCCTCAGGCGAAACAAGTATGTTTCGAAAACATCTGCCATGGCCCTTCTTGACGTGGAAAAGGCGTTTGACAACGTCTGGCATGATGGTCTGGTGCACAAGCTGCGTCGGTTCAATCTTCCAGTCTTCCTGGTGAAGATGGTAAAAGCTACCTATCAAACAGGACATTCAGTGTTTCGCTGCATGGTGCAGTTTCTGATGCGCAAGAGGTTTCCGCCGGTGTTCCGCAGGGAAGCATTCTAGGTCCACTTCTGTTTAACCTGTTCACCTCGGACATACCCCCACTCCCTGAAAACGGATCTCTGTCGCTGTTTGCCGATGATACCGCAGTCGTCCACAATGGTAGGGTAGTGAGAGCGATCGCATCGAAACTGCAGCGAGGCCTGAATGTGCTGTTGAAGTATCTCACAGACTGCAAGATCTGCATCAATGCAGCAAAGACCTAGGTCATCCTCTTCCCACTCTCAAAATCGCCCAGACTTGTTCCGGCTGAGGATGTTAAAATTCGTCTAAACGGCACAACGGTGGAATGGACCAATTCAGCCATCTATCTTGGCGTGACTCTAGATAGCAAGCTGAACTTCAGGGAACAGGTTGACAAGACTGTCACAAAGTGTAACGTTCTGTTGAAGCTTATGTACCCATTGCTACACAGAAAGTCTACATTGACCCTGAAGAACAAGCTTGCTATCTACAAACAGATCATTCTCCCGGTTATCGAGTACGGCATGCCGATCTGGGAGAGCTGCGCTAAAACACACCACCTGAAACTACAGCGGGTTCAAAACAAGTTTCTCAGGATAATCCTGAACACACCTCCGCGGACGAGAAATACTGAGATCCACCGTCTGGCCGAGATTAAAACACTCGAAGATCGTTTTAGTGAGACTATCAGTAGGTACAGGACACGTTGCCACTTATCAGACCACCAAGTCATCCGGGACTTGGTACCCCACCCCTAGGTTTTTCAAATTGTAGTCACTATAGTTAGGTAGGTTATCAAATTTTATAATTCAAACCAACCAATCCCCGTAACGGATGATATGTAAACTAGAATATTAAATTAACGAAGCACACCACAAATCAAATCAAATAAAAATAATGAAGATGAAGAGCCCCTCTGGCTAAGCAATTAAATTGTAAAACTTAATGTAAACATTGAAACAAACGAAAAATAAAGACACATTTTAAGTAAGTAAGATTTTGCTTCATTCGCTCGGCAGCCTCGGAGCTATGCAGAGCTTTAAAAGGCCGGTATTGCTGTTGCTCTAAATTTTTGTGGGATTTCCTCCAGCAATAATCATAGCCCAGGGTTGAGTGGTAAATAGTTCAGAATGCTAGAAAATGAATTTATTTATGTTACATTGTAATAATTTCTTTTCTCCTACCTACAATTCAGTTTCTCGCCCTATTTTTTATTCAGCTTCGATCTCTTGTCTGTAGGTTTCAATAAATTAATTAAGTACATTTCCTAGCTCATTAATAAAATTGAATTCAATTTCCCTATATTTATTTGTATAAACAATTCCTGATAACATTAGAAAAACAATACCGCTCACTGCTATCTACGCTATTGTTTCTACTAAGGAGTGTATCAAAAATAAGCTATCCACAAACTTTCTTTCAAATTATGTTGAAAACCGATATTTTATTCGTACAAAAAATTGATCCTTTATTGTACGAGGTTAAACTTGAACATAATGAAGACCGGATGAAATTTAAGTTATTCCTTCACGAATTTTCGAACTTTGGATCGAATGCTCTTCATCAAGTTCCGGACAAGTGTTGCATCGCATTTTTTGGACGCTTGAGCCAAAATTTTTTTGAACTCCTGCATGTTCCCAGCTGCCTTACCAGTCTTCTTGAAGACCCTCTTCACGATTGTCCAGTAACGTTCGATGGGTCGAAGCTGAGGGCAATTTAGTGGATTGATATTTTTCTCAACGAAATCTATACCCTTTTCCGCAAGAAATTTGAGAGTGGTTTTGGCATAGTGAGCCGACGCTTAATCCGTCCTAAACAGTGGAGGTGTACTATGCTTCTTATATAAAGGCAACAATCTCTTCTGGAGATACTCAGATCGATAGATTTCCGCATTTATAGTTCCGGTTGTGTAAAAAATGGTTGACTGCAAACCACAGGAACATATTGCTTGCCATACCAGTACCTTTCGACCGAATTTTTCCACTTGAATCGATCTGTCCGCATAGCTCACATCCTCCCCAAAGACGGCAGTAAAGTATTGTGGACCTGGAAGGGTTTTTGAGTCCTCCTATACAATAGGTTTCATCGTCCATCAAAACGCATGCATCCGGATGCTGCAAAAGACGCGAATACAATTTCCGGGCCCTTGCTGCTGATCGCTTCTTCTGTTCTGCACTTTGTTTCGAGATTTTCTGCTTCTTGTAGGTCTTCAGGTGGTTTCGCCTCTTGATACGCTGGATCATTCCGACACTCGTTCCTGCTTTTTTGGCCAAATCACGAATTGACATTGATTTGTTCTTCATGATTAGAGATACCACTTTCTGCTCCAGTTTCGGGTTGGAAGAACCGGGTTTTCTGCCTCTTCCTGGTAGCTCATCCAAAGAATAGTGTTCCCCAAACTTATTAATGATGGTTTTAACGCTCGCATGATGAATTCCAAACCGCTTCGCCAATTTTCGCATAGTAATACCCTTCTCTCTTAGCCATGTGTCCAGAACCTTAATTTTCACTTCCTTTTCAATACGCGACATTTTGAAAACGCAGAATTTGAACCGCACAAACAAGTAAACAAAAGAAAGCTGACAGTCAAACGCACAGCATGCAGTGTTCAGAGCATAAAAAACCATCACAAATACATGCGTACAACGCAAATGTATGTGGATAGCTTATATTCGATACACTCCTTACGTTCTACTGTTCTACGTTCTACTAGAGGTTTGTAGATCAACCGTTGGGATCAGAGAGTCGCGTCCGGTACCGTTTGTTGATAACGCTACGAGGGGCGTTGCCGCGAACATTCTCCCCCCGTGTCGCAACTGCTTCCGGGTTTGCGTCACAAGAGCTTCCCACGTCCAGCACTACCAACTTCGTAGCAGGTCTCTTCAGTATGCCACCAAATGTCTGTACTTCCGCTCGACGGAATCCTTTCTCGAAATCGTTCGGACTACCCGTCCTCGAAGCCACCTATTCCGCACGTTTTCGTCGAATATGAGTACTTATGTAAGCTCCTTCCTCTTTCGGTGTTACGTCCCGGAACCACTTCGTCCGGCGAGTTATCGTTTCCAGAAGTTATCCAGAGTGTGTTTTACCAGATTCTAACTATTCTGCAGGGCCATACCAGCATCCGTAGGGAACTTGAACTTAGCAGCAGGAAGTGATTGGGCGTCAATGGTTCGTGGTCGGATGTTTCAGTGGAACAAAGGTGAGTGGTCGAGAGTTCATCAAACTTCTGGCCTCTGCTAGCACTGCAGCGAACGACTCGTTATCGAGCTTGTTATTCTCCCACTGTAACTCACTCTCTCTAAGACAAAACCACCAGCCTCTTTTACGGCGACTAGCTCGAGCTTGAAAGACGGAGCTCTCAAGGTCGGCTCCGGACAATAATGAGGGACACGAATCAAAAGGCAAAACACACGGTCACTCTAGCTTTAACTGTTTATTCACTTCCTTACAAGACTACAGGACTCCGATCTGTGAAAGTTAACTGATGACGAATGGCACGATCGGATGATCGTCCGGTTCTAAGCAGTCGTTTTACGGCGTGCTGGGAAAACGGTGGGTTTTCACGGTCAGTCCACTTACACGTGGCCACCGAGCGGAACTGCTACTCCTGTTCCTGGTAGCCAATACCGGATGCAGGTACTAGGCTACTGCCTATCGCAGATTCACGTGGTTAGGCGGGAGCTAGGCAAAAATACCAGTGGGTCCTATCCGGTTCAGGGATTGGGGAAGGAATTACAGGAGTTGCTACCGGATTGCATGATTTGGGGTAGTTTACCTGATTCTGAAATCTATGCCCTAACTGCTACACTTTCCCACTATTTTGTCAACAACTGTTTGAACTTTAAACTTTCTAACTTTTTCTGGGCCTGATCCCTATAGTTTGCTAGCTGAAGTGGAAAAGAACTTGTATGCAGTATCCATCCGGTAGCCAAACTCTGTTTCCCTAAATGTCCCTAAATTACCCCCATTTGATCCTTTTCCGATTTGCCTTATCTCAAAATTCCATCCAATAGCCCTTTATTGATTCCAACCGATTAGTGTACTCATAATTGTAGTGAGTGGGTGTATTGCATATGATGTATAACAGTTTTTAATCTGACCTTTTTCGGGTGCTACTTCTCCATTCATTATAAGCAATTAACATATGTTTGGCCTTGATTGTCAGGCACGTAAATAGACAGACCCAACGCTTCACAACGCTTCTTCCAACTTTTACCAAGTACGGGCCGAAGCGTCCAACGCCCACATACGAGAAGGGACGTACGAATAGTTCCAACCGTACCGATGGATGTGGGCCCATTTTTGGAGCTTCCGGCATCGATTTGTGAACACGGCACATCATACAGCGTACCCTCGATAGACGTATTACAACTCGCTGCTGTGAAACGGCAAACTTCTGACACAGTTCGTTCTCGATAGTCCGCTTTATGGAACATCTGATGTGCCATACAACGCACCAGGTGCGTCACAAGAGAATGCAAGCGGCATCGATTGGTGCGAGTGGTCTTGTCCAGTTTCGAACCTCAACGAGTTTATTTTCATCTCACAATTTATGTGCTCTCAGGTATTGTTTTGGTCATATCTCCATGAAGGATTATTTAATCATAATGAAATTTTGACCAGTTATTTGAGGATTTTATAGCTTTAATTTGGCTGTTTTATTACTATTATAATAGGCCGTAAAGTACTTTTTCGTTCATATCTTCAAATCAATAGCGTTCGATGGGAATGTTGCCGTCAGCAGAACTGAAATCGGTTCACAAACGGCTAAGAAACCAATGTGACATTATTTGTAACGCACACACACACACATATACACACATACGTATACACAGACATGTGCTCGGATAAAAAGTCGAGTTTTCGAGCGATCTTAATACCCTTCTTTTTGTATAAGAAGGGTAAAATGAATACAAAAGTTATGGCTACAAATATTTGGACATAAATTAACTATTGAAGAATCCAAGTAAAGCTAAAGTGA
The DNA here is from genome assembly GCA_034211315.2 of Aedes japonicus. Lineage (NCBI taxonomy): Eukaryota > Metazoa > Arthropoda > Insecta > Diptera > Culicidae > Aedes > Aedes japonicus. The sequence continues at coordinate 32,643 of JASCZW010008904.1, forward strand.
GGTTAAACGTCGTAATATCTAAAACTGAAATTGATAATAACTTTGTGGCTATTTTTCAAACTGTATGGAATTGGTAATTATCGTCGATTTTCTTATCTCTGCATCACCAATAACTTTACTTAGACAGCTCGAAACATCATTTTAAACAAGCGCCATCTACGACGTTTAACCTCACTTTTGTGATACCTGGATTCCTCCATTTAGGGAAGGTCCATTAATTATGTCACGCCGCAAGGGGGGAGGGGGGTTTGAGAAAACGTGACAATCCATTCAAAAAATGTTGATGTCCCTACAAAAAACGTCAAGGCGGGGGGGGGTTATAAAAAGTCACTATTTTCATGACATAATCAATGGACGTTCCATTATTGAGAGTTTAATAAGTAAAACAATTACGTTTATGTTTATGTCACAGAGAACAGACATCCAAGCTGGAGTGCCAACCGTGTGTAACTTTTTTGTAACTGCCATTTTAAAACTACAGCTCGTTTCCGTTAGTTTTGGTGAATCGTAACCTGACCACCTTGAGATTTGATAGCCTGTCAATTTTAGTTTGGTGGAACCTAGACTAGGTAGCGTTGTTTTTTCAACGGTTTGCTTTTAAAAGTTTACACAGCAAATTGGGGAGAAAATGTTCGAGCCTGGATGTCTGTTCGCTGTGTCCAAATGTTGGTATAAAATACGTTTATTATCGTTTAATTACCGATACTATGAGTATAATCAAGAATACCTCATTTTAGGTAAAATAAATACCTAATTTTAGGTACTCTCACCTCAGCGTTTACGGAAGTAGCCTCTGTTTACGTTTGTCAGTTAGGCCCCATTATAATTAAAAATCTTCGTCGAATCATTTTAACATAATTAGCAAATTGTCATTAAAATTTTATCTGATTCTGAAGGGGCTTCAATGCTATGGCCATCTTGTGGTAATCATTGGAAACAATCTGTGAACGTCACAAAGAAAACCGCACGTTATGATCAGAATACTAACACTCTAACTGGAAAGTCACCTTCAATGGGAACAATTTCACCCATTTCGGAGTAAAGCAGGTTTAGTTATAAATGCTTAAAAATTATTCCCAATTTATGAAATACTTTTACCCATTAGGGAAGGTCCATTAATTACGTCGCGCAGTAAGGGGGAGGGGGTTTGGGAAAACGTGACGATCCATACAAAAAATTTGAAGGTCCATACAAAAAACGTGACAGGGGGGGGGGGGGGGGGGGTGGTAATAAAAAGTCATTTTTTGCGTGACGTAATTAATGGACGTTCCCTCATTGGATAAAAATATCGCCGCTGTGTAATTTTAATTTAAATAATATATGATTCTAAAAAATCACATTTATTTTTAAACTCCGATGATTGATTTATTGATTGAACAGAATATTTGTATGAGCGCACATTTCATAGCCTGTCAAACAAGAAAACATTTTGTTTTGAGCAATAAAACATGATGCTCAATTCTATAAAGCATACATGGCATTTCACCCAAGTGCGCCTCTCACATGCATATTGCTTGCCTCCTCTGGGGATGAAACAGTTGCCACACTGGCGAGCAAATCACCACGCTTACGATGAGTGCAAAACAAGCCAAGTGTGAGAGGGAGTCTCTTGAGAGCATTTGTGGTGAAAATTTGAGAGCACGCTCTCGAGTGAAATGAACGAATTGTGCTCTCGAGCGCACCCACCTAGTTCTCGCTGGTGTCCTCTTGAGAGACCGCTCTGCAGAGCCAAATCTTTAGAAAATCTTCAGTGCCCTTTTTTATGCATGTGTTTCCAAACTTATGAGTCCAAAGTTGTTTGGTTTTTTTTTCAATTCCTTTGTGAATGACTTAGATCTATAACTACTCCACCTAAGTTGTTAACCGATATACAAGGAAAAAACGTGATAATAAGATAATAATTGAGAACCAAAAGGCTTATTTCTTTAGTAGTTATTCGTTCGGGTGCTGATGGGGCACATTCGAAACTGTCCAATGCCTTACCACATGTTTCGTCTTGGGTTTTTTTGGGAATGGAGAATGTTCTTATGATAGGTAAGAGACCCCTCCCTTCTCTGAAAAGGGAGACTCCCATACAAATGAAACCCAAATTTCTGCATAATTCAAGAACGAATCAAGTTATTGAAACCAAATTGGGCATGTGGGGTTTTCTGGAGGCGAAATTTTTTTCTATGGTGATTTGAGACCCCCCTCTTCTCTAGAAGGGGGAAGGAGGCTCTCATACAAATTGAACTAAATTTGGCATGTGGGGGTTTTTGAAGGCAAGATTTTTTTTTTAGGGTGGTTCGAGACCCCTTCTTTGACTGGGGGGAGGTGCTCTCATACAAATGAAACAAAAAATTCAACCAAACATGAGAACTATCCAGGCAACCGAAACACAAATTTGAATTATTCCGATAGGTAGCAGGTTCTGATAGAAGATAGAACCCCTTCTTATTCAAGAATGGGGGCTGTTTCAGTTATTCTTAGTGCTACATTATGAACAAGAAGTTAATATCAGATTATGAACGGAAAAACTACGTTCAAACTGACAGGACACGGTTTAGTTTGAAGATAAATGTTTTGTCAATGACATGCTTCAACACAGAAAGCAAACATTTAAGCCTATTCAGCTAAGAACTAATTTTTTTTTGTGGTTAGGCTTCATTCCATACAATTTACAGAAAAATCTCACTGGGCTCAACCACCATGGATTTCTTTAGACAATTTCACGATACTGGAATACAAATTTATTCGGTTGGATTAGGCTTACTTATAACAACGGTTTTCTTGATAAAAGAGGACTCACTAAAACTTTTCAATTGGCTAGCAACTGCAAACTAATAAGTTTCACTAGATTTCGGAACTACGTCCAACCAATGCGTCAATCAAATCTAGAAAGAACTGTAATTAAAGATGGCCTACATCTTAACATATTACGCAACGGGGGAATCCCTACTTATATTAGGGTAACGGGATGTACTGTTAGCTTAGCTCCTTCATTTGTACAAAATGTGTCATTAATTTAGCAATAATCAACAAAATCATGTTGCTTTTAGGATGACCGATGTAATCCAAAGCAATTGAGACAATATTAATCATCTTATAGTTGTTCACTTCCGTGTAATTTTCGAAGTTGCATCCAAGAATAGACCCAATTAGGTGCCTGTAGACCGACATTAAATCCATATCCCTTGAAAGTTTCTGACTTTATAAAAAGAGTTTTCGTGATACATACTACCAAATGTCTTATCAAACTTATCTTAGCAAGTGTAGAGCTAGTTGAATCTCAGCTTGAAAACTTTAAGAGTTTTAATCAAAAATGTAATCGATGGTTGCATAATAGGCTGAGTCAAGGGACACATACCCTATTACTTCAAAATTTTGCAGATCATTTTTTTGGTCTTGCTATATAATCTGCGGTCATATCAGAGAAATGTGTCTTGCTTCGCGATCAGATTCAAATGGGTATTTATAATTCTTGCCATCCGTGGCACTGCGATATTAAAAGAGAGTAGATTCAGCATTTCTCACCCAAACAGTTTCAAAAACAAACTATTTGAGGAGTAAATAGTTCTTCTTTTATGCAATTTTTCCAAACCTCTGATTACGACGTTTCTAATGACGCCAAAATGGCTAACCGGTTTATATATGAAGATTAATAATTTTCTAACCGGCAAGCAAATTCATTTGAATCGGGTATTTTTTGCATGGTTATCGTTCCGCTTCGGGTCCCTTGCGTTCGGAGCTTAACACTAGTGTTCGCCGTAGAAATACCCTTACTGACTGAGTCTCTGAATACTCTGGCTCTCCTGTCATTAAATTTGTGAGAGTTAGCGACTTATTTTTGTTTGTTGTTTACACGCTAAATGAACAGTGAATACATGTCAAATAAAACGGGTTTGACTAAATAATATCAAATTATTAATTAAAGCTCTAGGGGCGATTCACTCCGGGCACACCATGCAAAAACATTTCTGACACCATTGGTTCTATCTGGGTACATTCGTTAACTCGTAAATCAGGCAGTCGGTATACCGTATAGCGCCAAAAAGCAAAGATTTTACATTACAGCCCACCTGGGTCGCACTCGGGCACATTCAGATGCTTATATTTGTACAAAGTCGATACAGTCGGTACAGTTGATGACTGGTAATCACACAACTGATGAATATATTGGCACAAAACATAGTGATTTCCTCCTTGCTTAAGCTTATGAAAATATTAAAATTCACTGTGTTGGCCAGATGTAATTACCCAATGCATCATATAGATGAACTGAGGAATTCCATTTTTTATCAATTTTATAAAAAGAAACAATGTTACTTTTCGAGTTTAGAGTAGCTTGCCTGTAGCTCCAACATAATATGATTTCTTCACATCTTCGCTTTTCCCTCTTTTCATATGTTAGTCTAGAGTTATAAGTTTTGTCATTGAACCTCAGCCTTGGTCTGTAGGTTAAAAATAGGTAGAAAACTAAAAATTTTATGAATCTGTGTAAGTTATTTTCGTTTTACGAATGTGCCCCATGACTGTCCGAAACTACCCCACGTACGGGGCACATCCGGACAAATATTTATTTTTCCGAAATGCAAATAAACAACTCAAAATTGCATAAACGCACACCTTTAACACACTCGTATGATGCTGCGATGTCCAAATGACAACTAGAATGAATTCAGGATCTCTTGCGACGTTCACAAAATATATGAAAAATTGAAAGAAAAAGTGTCCAAAACTTCTTCCCTCTCCCCTAGAATATGTGAATTTTTAATCAATGTATTAATTTTAAATTCAAATATTGTATGTAGTTAAGTCCACTGCTTTATACACCCAAAAGTTGAAGTTGTAGCAAAAACTGCAATTGCAGTATTTGCAATCATATCTTGAGAAATCCGCATGATTCTGATAAGGCAATTTTGCCCATCTTGAATCCACAAGCTTTTATGGTATCAACAAAACCATGCAAGTGTGTACAAGCGGTTATCGCTGTGATGTAGATGCTTCGACAGTCGCTCAACCGTTGGGTTTTTGTTCCATCGTCAACAACTTCTCAATATGGGTGTGCCAATGACACAGAACGCCGCTATGCCATTTGCCACTGTTGCTATTCCGCTGTCAAGTGTTCTATTTTTATTTTCACTCGTCATCACACTCTCATCTTCCTCTCATCAAGTCACCATGCGTTTTATGAAATAAACGAAGCCATGTAAGTGTGTGCGACCGACATTTGCTTAATGTTGTAACGTTGAGCGCTTCGACAACCGAAGCAACTGTAGGGCTTTTATTCCGATTACCTCAACTAGTTATGGTGGCTGGATGGTTACAATGAAGAGTCGTCACGCTGACGGGCGCGGTTCGAATTTCAGTTGCGAAACGAGATTTTTTTATTTTTGTGAGCCATTGAATTTACTACTACTACTCAACTGCACAACCTCACGCACACATTGAATTTTTCTAAGTGAATTGATGTTTTGCTTTTTCGCCCACGACCAATGTTGCATTTTTTCTCCAAGTTACGATCCATTACGAGAAGTGAAACCAAATCATGCGAAATTGCATTACAATCTTGCTTTTTTATTTTGGGTGTATGGAGCCGTCCTATTGTGCACTTGCTTAGCAACGCGCAGAGCGTTTTATCCGTAGTCGCCAGGAAATACATTATGGTTAGGGTTGTGGCGCGTTTAACCACGCATAAGACACCCACACTCCCATTCCTTAAACATTAATCTATTTATCCTGTATAGGGTGAATGTTAGGTTCATATAGTTGCTAATGGAGTCTCCATTCACAACTATAGAAATCTAATGCTTCAAAGGTACCGCGACAATTGCAGCCTTACCCTATGCAAGATAATGTATTTTCAAAGGAAATAATATTGCCTATGGTTTCGTACACGCTCCATTACAAGAATCTGCAATCCTTTATTCCCAAGGTCAAATTTATACGTTATAACGAACATATATAAACCGAAATGAATAAAAATGGAAACCGGAACCTGAACGACAAACCATTCACAAACGCGCTTGCTAATCTACTTATTTAGAGAATCAACATCAGTGTATCTGACCAGTTAACGCACTCCAGAGTTCTCTGGGGTGCGGTTCTCTGTATTCACTGCAGTGCGTTTCAGAGCGCTGAGTTTACTCGCCAGTGGCTTTCAGAGGCGAGTGATTTAATTTCACCGCGCAGCTCAGTTCAAAAACTATAGATAAAGGAAGAGTGTGGTGAGTATGCTGCTGCGTGCAGCGCTCCTGCATGAACAAAAAGAGAAGAGGAAGTGGTATATTCGCTCTTGTTTCCCAAGTAAGTGGGACAAGTATGCTATAAAGCATGGCGTTTTATTTCAACTCAGTTTTTTTGTTGAATTAGTTCATCAGGGGCCGTATTTTGAAACTCGAAACGAAGAACTTTTTCTCACAAGCGTTCGTACAAAAAGTCGTTCGTTTCGAGATCCAAAATACGGCCCCAGTTTTATTGATCCATATAGGGTAAGGGGATGTAATGTTAGCCTAGCTCCTTCATTCAGCCTATGTACCAAATGTGTCATTAATTCAGCGAAAATAAACAAAATTATGTTCCTATTAATATAACCGAATTAATTCGAAGCAATTCAGACATTATTAAACAATTAACTGTTTTTTGTTTCCGTGTAATTAGCGATTTTCTCAACTTTTTAGACATCATGATTTCGATGGTTAAGCTGAACAAATTATCTCCATGATCTTCTTCTTCTTCTTTAGCATTTCAAGCTTATTGCTTTCACAATTAACTTATTTCTTGCCCTCAACTTAGTGTTCTAGATGCACTTCCACAGTTATTAATTGAGAGCTTTCGATGCCAGGTACCATTTTTGCATTGGTATGATTGTGTGGCAAGTACAATCATACGTTATGCCCAGGGTGTCGAGAAATTTTCCTTAACGAAAAATTCCTAGACCAGACCGGGAATCGAACCCAGCCACCTCCAGTATGGTGTTGCTTTATAGCTGCGCCTTTACTGACTGAGCTAAGGGAGGACCCATGATCTTCGAATGATCTAAATTTGGTTAAATCGAACCGACAAACAGAATAATGCAGCCTAGATGTACAGAAACTATTCACACGTTATAAACTAACAGTTCACACAGATAAAATAACAATTATTCAACAAGAAAACGGTGGACCCAATGTTAGGGACATATTTGTTTCTTTGTTCCCAACTATGGCCTATTCTCTGGATCGAGGGGCAATTTACTGCAATTGGTTACTGAATCGAAAATACGTGTTCAAAATAAATACACAAAAATTCTGTATTAACGAATTTTTGTGTATTTATTTTGAACACGTATTTTCGATTCAGTAAAAAAAAAACCAGAAGAAAACAGAAGAAACAGAAGTAAAATGTATTAAAACTTCGAAATTCGGAAAAATACAAATATTCGGTCTAATACTCAACAGTGCACAAACATTCTTTATTTACGCTCCCGTTTCATTTTACTCAATTTTTGAGTTCAATTGTTTACTATCTATTTTTCTCGCATGGAAATGTTACTCAATTTCCGTAAAAAGTGGATCTACACAAAAATTGAGTTGATCCACTTTTTAACAAAAATTGAGTAACATTTCCGTCTGAGAAAAAGAGATAGTATACAATTGAACTCAAAAATTGAGTAAAATTTATCAGGAGCGTAGAAAATCATTTGAGAACACAGTAAAATACATCATGCGAATGAAATGATATATAGCCAAATTAGAAGACATGGAGTGATGCTTAATCTAGTTTAATTTAAATCATAATTAAACTAAGCACGGCTTGTTGTGTGATTTACTAAAATTACCGGGAAAATACTATTTATGTTTTATGCGCTCCACAATTCCCTACATTGTACATCAAGCCATTTGTAATTAAATGTTTTGGAATCCCGTTTTCATTCCGGCTGTGAGATTTCAAAGACCAAACCAATGAATGAAACCGGGTAATTTCTGCGCTGCTGCTAGTCTTACCTTGAGTCTAACTATCCTCGGGAGTTGTTGATAATTTGAAAACTAATATTTTTTTCACATACTTCTCCCAAAATCTGCATAACGTCTAGGGAGAGAATTTCCATTTGAGAGAAGAAGCTGGAACTAAAATGAGGCACCTGGTGATGCAGGTATAACATCTGCTAGCATGTCAAAACATCTAGTCGATATACGCTTCACATCACAAGACTTTGACTCGATGCTTTGACAAGTTATGCAGCACCACCGCCACATCAATGGACGCCTTAACTAAGTATTTTGTAATCGGTTAACTACCGCAGAAGCATGACTCAATGAACATGTCAACAATGAAATAATAGAAATCGACATGGAATTTACATAAGGGCTAATGTCATAAACGTAAACAAAGGCTTCTCCCGCGAATATCACGAGAAGGCTAACTTAATCATAGTGAATTACCACGATGATCTTACAAAAGGAGAGTTCCCCTTTACAATAGAAGTGGTTGTTTACTTGAGCGAGTTTCCATTATCGGAAAAAATGCGGAAGAAGCCATTGTTTATGTTTGAGAAATTGGCCCTTAGGAAAACTCGATGTCGAAATGACAGAAATCACGACTAATTGTTCTCAATACCAAAAATACAAAAAATACAAAAAATACAAAAAATACACATCATTCTTCTGCTGCACATCAATACACAAAATACATTTTAATTAGCAAAAATACGCAAATACAATTTCCAATACGTTGGTCTGAATCGAAAATACACTAGTGAATTGCCACTCGGTCTGGATAACTTAGTAAAAATGTTGTTATTGGTAAAATTTGCAATGAAAATGTATGAGTTTCGATTGTATTCTCTCCATATGGCTCATCTAAACACAAACCAACACACTTAGATTTTATTACAGAAATTTGTAAAGTTTTACCGAATTCTCAACAGCTGAACGTTCGGTAATCTGATTTTATGGATTTCGGTGAAATTTCACAGATGCTATTTACAGAATAGGGCTGAACTGATTATTTCATGTAAAACATAAAAACACTTAACACACCAAATACTTAAATCTAAACAAAGCTGAGCCCAATGGGCTAAAACACTTAAAATGTAAAAATTAGTATGACAGACGAATGAATGAAAATAAAAATCAAAATAAAAAAAAAAGCTGTCTCTGAAGCTCTGGGAATAACTGCGCAACCAGTGCAGTTTGTTGTCTACTATTTGCGTCTCTGGTGCTATAGCCTTCGTCATGATTGGTGAAGCTGAATCATATGCCTAGTCGAAATAGATCAGATCTCGAGTAATTCATGATTAGGGCCTAAAAGCCATTTGTAAACAATGACTTAAAACGTTGATCGCTCACGAACCACGTGAATCCTACTATATCCAGCAACTCCAAATGGTAGAACAAACATTCTTCTACCAGATGCTGCTTTTATTTCACGAGAGTGATTCAAGATTCAGGAGAAATCGACATTTAAAGCCATTGTTTACAAATGGCTTTTAGGCCCTTAACATGAATTACTCGAGAGATGATGATACAGATGGTACAAGTACTTTCTGGAATGCAGCTGCAGTTTTCCTTCGTTCGTTCCTTCGGAGCATGGTCGTTTTTTTTCATTGGAGTCAAACTTCTCGTCTACCGCTAGTTCACCCGAGTAGCTTTCGATGTCCACAGGAATGGCAGCGCTTATCATTTTACATTACAACCGGTGTCAGTAGAGCCATTTTTGATGAAAGACATCACAATTTAGGGCTTCTCTATCGTCTTCGTCATTACTGAGAAACGCGATGTGAAACTTTATATGATGCTGATAGCGCGGATACGGGTAAGCAAGCAGCTCGGACAAATGAAAATGTTTTCCCGGAGAAACAAATAGGACAGCACGGCTTTGACAGATAACCCAACTCTTTTTGTTTCTATAGCATTGTTGTCAGCACTACTTCAGAAAATAGATGACAGTGAAAAAAGTGATCCAAAACATGCATCATTTGGATCAGTTTTCTTGGTAGATGCAAAAATTTAAATCAGATTGTGGTATAAAAGCCAATATAGAACGTCGCGGTGCAGGAATTTAGATCACTTCAGATAAATATTTAGATCTATACCAGTTTCCCATCAGGATTGGAGGTGCCCTGAAGGTATACCGAATTAATCATATGTTCGCAATAGTGCTGTTGTTTTTCTCACCAGTCGCCAGATGAGTTTGCCTGGAAATGTCACAGCGATGTCACGCAACACGATAAGAGCTCACATGCAACCACCATGCAGATCACAGTGAGCTGTTGAGTTGTGAAGTGGAGCAAAAGGAAGAAGGCAAATGTGTATTTTGACAGTTCTAATAAGACCAAAAACAAGCTGATGGAGAATAAAGTGATGTGCTTGAAACAGTGCGCTTTTGCAGTTTTAGTAATTTTTATTTATTATACTAGCTGATCCCGGTGCGAGCGTTGCTACGCCTGCAACTAAATGAATGAACATTACATAGAACTGACGCTTTTTTTAATGAGTTTTTTTTGAGTAATAAGGAGTTCAAACTTCTATCAGAACATTCTTGTTACCCAGACAATACACAGTTTGTGGCTCAGTTACCTGGATAATTCTTAGGATTGGTTGAAATTTGTGTTTGAATTCACCATAGAAACATTTCTTGCATTCAAAAAACCCCGCATACCATTTTTGATTCCATTTGCTTGATTAATTCTCAAGCTATGCAGAAATCTGTGTTTCATTTGTATGCGAGCCGGAAGGGGGAAGCGGTCTCAAACAATCATAAGAACCTTCCCCAGCCCCAAAAATACCTGCATATTTTCACTCCGATCGGTCAGACAGAAATCCATTTTAATATAAATAAACATCCTGTTTGCAATAACCCCCACATGCCAAATGTGGTTTCATTTACTTGAATAGTTCTCGAGTTATGCAGAAAATTGCGTTTCATTTGTATGAGAGCCCCCCCCCCCCCTTTTCAGAGGGCAGAGTGGTCTTAAACCACCATAGGAATATGTCTCTCCTTCAAAAAATTCCACATGCCAAATTTGATTCCATTTGCTTTATTAGCTATGCAGAAATTTGTGTTTCATTTGTTTGAGAGCCCCCCTCCCCCCTATTCAGTAGGCGGAAGAGTCTCAATGACCATAAAAACATTTCTCTCCTACAAAAACCTCCATATGCAAATTTGGTTCCATTTGCTGGATTAGTTCTCCGAGTTATGCAAAAATTTGTGTTTCATTTATATGGGAGATCCCTCCCTCCACTTTTAGAAGGCGGGAGGGTCTCAAATCATCATAGAAACATTTTTCCTCCTTCAAAAACCTCCATATGCCAAATTTGGTTCCTTTTTCTTGATTAATTCTCGAGTTATGCATTAATTTGTGTTTCATTTGTATGTGAGCCCCTTCAGAAAAGGGAGGGGTCTCAAATTAACATTGAAACAGTATTCATCTACAAAAACCTCCACATGCCAGATTTGGTTCAATTTGCTTGATTAGTTCTCGAGTTATACAGAATATTGTATTTCATTTGTATAGGAGCCCCCCCCCCCCCCCCCTTTCAGGGCGAAGAGGAATCGGAAACCATCATAGAAACCTTTCTTGCCTTTAAAACATGCTAAATGTGGTTTCTTTTGGTTGAGGTCTCGAACCACCGTAGAAACATTTCTTGCCTACAAAACCTCCACATGCCATATTTGGTTCCATTTGATTGATTAGTTCTTGAGTTATGCAGAAAATAGTTTTTCATTTGCATGGGAGCCCCCCTTTCTAAAGGCGGGAGGGGTGTCGAACTATAATAAGATCCTTTCCCGGACCCAAAAACCCCTGCATACAAATTTGCATAGTAGTAGGGATAGTACTCATGTTTGGTTTAAATTTAAGTTTCGTATGTATGGTAGCCCCCCTTTTCAGAGTGAGGAGAGGTTTTAAATTACCACAAAAACATTTCTTGCCTTCAAAAACTCACCCATACCAATTTTGGTTCCATTTGCTTGATTAGTTCTCGAGTTATGCAGAAATTTGGGTTCCATTTGTTTGAGAGCACCCCCTCCCCCCTTCCTCCTCATATGACGGAAGAGTCTCAAATCACCATAGAAACATTTCCCTCCTTCAAAAACTTCCACATGCGAAATTTGGTTCCATTTCTCTTATTAGTTCTCGAGTTATGCAAGGATTTGCGTTTTATTTGAATAGGTTCCCCCCCTTTCAGAAAGGGGAGGGGTCTCAAATCAACATAGAACAAATTTTTGTCTTCAAAAACCACCACATACTAAATTTGGTTCCATTTGCTTGATTAGTTCTCGAGTCATGCAGAATAGTGTATTTCATTTGTATCGGAGACCTCCCCCCCCCCACCTTTAGGATGGGAAGGGGTCTGAAACCAACAAAGAAACATTTTTTTTCTTAAAAAACCACCACATGCTAAATTTTGTTCCGTTTGCTTGATTAGTTCCCGAGTTATGCAGAATATTGTGTTTTATTTGTATGGGAGCCCCCTCTTTTATGACGGGGAGGGTTCTCAAGCTACCATAAAAACCTTTTTTGCATTCAAAAACTCACACATGCTAAATTTGGTTTCTTTTGCTTGATTAGTTCTCGAGTTGTGTAGAAATTTGTGTTTCATTTGTATGGGAGCCCCCCTTTCCAGTGAAGGAAGGGGTCTCAAACCATCATAAGATTGTTCTCCGGCCTCAAAAACCCGTGCATACAAAATTTCACGCCGATCGGTCGTTCCGCTCGCAAGTTAAATCGTGACAAAGGAAACCCCAACTCATTTTTATTATATAGATTACGTTACGTTTTTATTTATTATATTACTCAAAATGGTTGATGTTAGCCATTTTTGTAGAAAATCTAAGAGCAAGTTATGAGAGACGGAGAGTGTACGCGGCCAGATGAATTTTCTTCGACGAAAGTTGGGTGGTGGTTAGCAAAATACCGGTGAAGTGGAGTGACGTGAATTATGTTGCTCTCAGTAAAAATGATGTTTTATGCTTTGCGGTGTTGTTATCGTTGTTATTCTTGCTGTGATCCAATGATTATACTTAAAACTATCAAGGTTAGTTGTTTTTATTGATTCATTATTAAATCGGTTGTGAGAATCATAACTATCATATTTTACAGGTGCATATCAGTGTTTATACGAACGAAGAGTTACAAGATGTGTACTAGAAATGGAGGAATGAACACAAAATCACTACGATGAAACCTGTCATGGTTATTGTGTATTGTGAAAATATAGACCATAAGAAAGATTAGAATACGGACAGTATGACGGCGACGTGATTCGACTATGAACCAGTGCCAACCGCTGAATTAAAGTATTCTTCTTCAAGGTGATGGAATTTCAGTTGCAGCACTGATTTGGCATGTTACTTGAGAGGACGCAACCGAAGTCAAATCAATGTGTAATGTCTTCATGGCAAATTATGCAAGAAAGTAGTAGCAAAGAAGAATGCTAAGATGGAATAGTTGGTACAAATATTTTTTCATTTCAGTGTCCTTTTCAAAAATTCAAAACGGTCCCTTTCGAATGAGCACTCCCCAGTAACGGGCTGACAGATCTTGTTATGCTGTTCCCTCGTTGTGCAAACAAAGACCAAAGTACTTTGAAAACAAGGTATATTGTCAGATATCATAGTATTCTCACATACACGCTCATTCGAGCTTACTCAATGTTGAGTAAATTTTACTCAATATTATAAATATATATAAAACGTTACACCCCGTTCACACTACAGCTTATATTACGTGATATAGACTATCTTGATATCAGCATCTATACATCTAGTTTTCACTGGAAATAATGTACATGGCATTTTGATATCAAGATACTCTATATCAAGTAATATAGGTTAGTAGTGCGAACAGGTATTAAATCTCGAGTAATTCATGTTAAGGGCCTTAAAGCCATTTGTAAACAATGACTTTAAATGTCGATTTCTCTTGAATCTTAAATCACTCTCGTGAAATGAAAGCAGCATCTGGTAAAGAATGTTAGTTATACCATATGGAGTAGCTGCATATAGTAGGATTCTTGTGATTCGTGAAAGATCAACATTTAAAGCCATTGTTTACAAATGGCTTTAAGACTAATCATGAATAACTCGAGAAATGCTGAGTAATCCTGCTTTTTGAATTTAATTTATTGTTTTTAAAAACGCAAGAAAACTGCGCCAAACTCAATTTTGAGATAGCTACATATTATTTTTATCAATAATTTAAAATGGGTCGAATAACGTCACTCTCAATCTGCACATCGGAAGTTAAGTTAAAATCTAAATCCTATTCGAAAATTAATAATCAGTGGCGACATGGAGCAAACAGCAGCCACTGTAGATGCGGAAGGTATCTTAAAAAAACTAAGGTGTTTTATCTTGACAGGTATTTGTTGATTAACAATAGTATATTACATAACAGATAAACCAAACATTTTCGAAACTGGCGTATGAATTGAGACCAGACTATAAAATGTTTATTGGCAAAATACCTTATATACAATGCGAATGAATTGATTGGTGTTAAAAATGATAAGCGTGCATTTCATCACCCGTGCCTTCCCAAGTAACCACAAGCATTATATTTTTGCACTTGTTCAACCAAAATCAGCATCATTAATGAAGAATTGCATCAATTCAACAGTTGCTAAGCAATGAAGCGTTAGATTGTCTTTTAGAATATGATGATACATTACCAATGCAATAATGCTACTAATGTGTTTCTGGGGTGGCAGAAGGTGTTTTTGTGTTTTTCACAAACTACAATCGAAAATGTATGCTTATTGGCAACCATACTGCAGTTCAGACGTTTAATACATGCTCACATATGCATCGTCTGAATTACATTTGTGTAAGCGAGAGGGAAACAAACAATCGATTCGTGTAAGTGGTGCCAGATATGAATTTATCTTTCATGTGGTGGTGAGTGTGTTTGAAGTGTGGCGGATTGTGTTTTTTAGGGTGGTAACACAAGGTGGTCGAGTGACTTACCAACTGATTTCTGAAGACATTTCATAATTATTTTTTTGTTTTTGCTTTTTCGTATCACTACATAAACATTGCAGCGAACATAATACCTTGTACTTTATATACGTTGGAAACTGACATCGCACTGACGTTCCTCTTTGTCAATCTTGACAATTCAAGATCTATTCAAAAAATACGATACATGAAATGAAAGGGACCAAGGGTCGATCACAAATTACGTTTGCGATTTCTGAAAAGCACACGAGTATGTAATCGTTTATCGTTGGTAGTAGTAACTATGGAAATAAACTGAGAAACTTTAATATTTCTTTTAACTAATCATGTTTTGTGTTGTTGCATGAAGCACGTAATCAATTATAATGTTCGAAAATTGGAGATATCCTTCTTATAAACATGCAACCCTAGGAGTGGACAGCAATTTCTGCTAGTACCAAAGATGAGAAGAGAATGAGTGAGCCAGGTTTTGAAAATTGAATAGAAAACGTTTTGAAATTGAGCGTAGGGCTTTTGTTAGGCAGTGTTTCGAAGCAAACGTATACATTTATGCCACACATCTCCATGCGGGGCAGGTCAAGGTAGGAACAAATTCGCCACCTTGTTATTAATATTTCTACTGGAATGGCATTAAACATTCCAAAGTGAACTCACTGCTCATATTCGTTTCGCGAATTTTATATAAATTTTGATCGAACTTTCGGATCGTCCTTTAATCATCTATACATCTATAAATGTACAAAAAAACTATATTTCTTTTTACTTTGCCTGTGGACATTTCTTAGGCTCAAAATTTGTAGTCAATCAAATAAATCTAGTTGAAACAATCGCCAATTCTGTTTGCTTGGTTTACATTAAACAAAAATTTAACTCTTGGATTAACTCCATAGGTATCGTTTCCCAAAAAAAAAAAACATTTGCTCGAATTTACAATTTGCATGAGCATGAGCATGATTGACCGCCCACGCATGCAATTCCGTTTTTGCCAGATCAGCTGTATTTACACAAAGAACCAACAGATGATGTTTGGGACTAACATAAATCTTCAATGTTTAAAAACTGGTGACCCATTATAAAGCCATACCGGCACCGGCCGTGCCCGAATGCTTGTCAAGTAGGGAATGGGAAGGAATGTGTTGACATGATACTCGCTTTGGAGGAATCCGAGAAGTACTCTGCACTTCCACGAGAAATCACCAAGATGTTGGATAGTTGGGGAAAGGTTAGCAGTCACTTTTTCCACTGCTACTACGTTGCGACCGGACTGAAAAATATCACCAATCGACTCCGAACGACCGTAACTTTATACTTTTAATCTTTTAACCAAATTTTCGCGGATTTTCAGCGTTAAAATTTCACTTCATTTCACTGCCATCGAGAACCGTGATTCTAGACTTCAGTTTTTTTTTCGATTCCTCCTCTTGCTAATAATCATCGATTCATTCGCGACAAAGTGGAAAAACACTTAAACTTCATAATTTATGTCTTTGTGTCACAATACTACCACTAATTCAACATTTGCTCGGATTTATAATTTGCCGAGAAACTAATAAACTTGTGATTTTATATATTATATAAAATAAATTTCAATATATACAGAATAAATAAACAAAATTTAACATATTAATTAAACAAATTTAATCAATATTATTATTATGAGTTATTTTATATAAATGATCATGTATCAAAAAATTATATATTATAGTTAACCGTATATATTTTATACATGTAGCAAGGGCTTAAGATTTTTATAAGTATTAACCCAACTTAATTAAGAGGTTGTGTATAGTGGGATACATTCCATTTTTTCCAAGATTTTTCCTTCGTTCTACAGTTTGAAAAATAATTTTTAATCCAAACGAAACTAAGATAATTTCAAATATGATTGGAGCAAAGCCTACCGAGATATATACTCCAAGTTGATTTCAAATTTAGTTTATTTTGATTTTGTCTCTAGTTCCCACTATCATGTGTGAGTGTGTACGAAAACAATAAGTTTATTTCAGTACACGCACACTCTCAAATATATGTGCAACAAAAGCTGTGTATCAAACTCATGAATCATGTGTCACGGTTGCACGATATGATACAAGAACTGACAGCGCAACTCATCAAATTCAGTCACCAAAGGCAATTGGTGAATTTAACAACACAGCTAATGTAACACGCTAAGATCAGTTTAGCCAAATATGGGTAAAGAATACCCATAATCGCGAAAAGTGCACATACCATTTATGGGTACGTTACTACTTACCCATATTTGAGTATTTTACCCCATACAAATTTACTCAAATATGGATAAAGTCAACTTTACCTATAAATGAGTATGTGCACTTTAATGCGATTATGGGTAAACTGAGCTTAGCGTGAAGATCTTAATTTGGGGTTCTCGAATAAGGGTGAATCAAATACCTATGTATGGTTGAATCTATCTAAGCGTGTAAGCTGAACGTCACAGCCTGTTACGGCGATAGCAAAGACATGATTCAATATATGTGTTGCTCCCTGGTGGGAAATTCTTAAGAAATTGACCATTCATTGCGTATGCAATGGCTGAATTAGGTGGATTACATGGTGTATCAGCAAATGCATACATTCTGGCGACAGTATACATTTCCAGGGACAATTTTATCGATGGATTCAAACTGCGCTTATGTTTACTGCGGCACCTCAGCAGCAGAAGCGCTCTTCCGCTGTCTAAAGTATTTTTTCGAAACTTTCTCAAATAATTATTTCGACAGCGTAATAGCTTTCCTTATAACGCACATATGGTACAACATATTAAAATTTAAAAGAATTCAGACACTGGTTGATACCAAACAATGAGGCACCAAGATACAAATAATGGCCAAGCTGGTGAATCTATATCAGTCTTCCCGGCAACCATAACTCAAAATTCAGACCCATCCCCTGACCGAGCTTGGTTATGGAAATTAAAAAGGTGGCTTCATTGTATTTTCTTTTCGAGTGTCTGTAATTTTCGATGCGATGAACGAAACATTGACGGTTGCTCCGAGAGTCGGAATGATGTTTGTCACTAAGTGAGAAAAGTCCCTTGAAGTGGCATGATTCTCTATTTGGTTTTCCCAGAAGAATCACTTCACTGCAGGTGCCTGTTCTTACTTCACCTTGTGACAAACGTCACTTCGATTCTCTGAATAACCTGCATTGTGATTCAAATACAAATGAAAATTCTATGCAGTAGTCAAAATTCAAGCGCATTGGTTCAACGGAAAATGGAACACAGTCCCCAAACATGACGATTTTTGTATGGAAATCGGGCAATCGGGACAAAATAATTTTAATTTTCAAGTCAGACAAATTGACTTGGTATTTTTTTTCTGTTTTAAACATTTTGAGGCTTAGTAATATAGAACAAGCACGTATCGAATTACGCATAAAGTACTGGAGAACCTATCTTAAATTTACCAAAGTGACCATTTTAGAAACCCTAAACCATTTAATCATAAATCTTCAAAACTGAATTTTCGGATCGAAATGAACCACCGACTGCGGGTGTTAGTTTTTTTCAGTTAAAATATTTTATTTTCCCTTGTACGAACTGCAAATACTGAGCCCTCAAGAGCTGCTTCACTACACTTACACTCCGTTCGTTCGGATCAATGTTATTCTTCTGTTACTCAAAGTTTCATCAACATTCACAATCACTAAACGCACATTCTATTCCTAGCTTGGATTGTTTGTTAAATTATCGTTAATCAATATTGTATGTTAATCTGCTTGAATTCACTATGCTATGCTAATCCCATTGACTGCTGTGTATGTGTGTACCTACTGTCAAACAATCAAGTTATATGTAGACTTCCTTCTCACTAAAAACTACAACTGGCGAAAATTTGTTATCAACACATAAACTGCTTGTTGTAATTGCCATTGAACTGCCAGAAACACATTCACACTAGGCATAGAGTAATTTTACGGTATGTTATAGGTAGTAGTCGTAGATGGATATAGGTGGCTTGATTTGTTGATTTGGTTTCTATTCTATATATGAAAAATGTCTGTTCACCATCTAAATACAAATCTCTATCAAGGCCAAATTCGGGTTTTGAAAGTCTCTCGGTGATTTCGGTGTCCTATCAACAGGGTAAGGTTTGCCATTCTTGGTGGAGGTTGTAGTTGTTCGGGTTAATGGACATGTTAACTTACATTGCTTCTAATGTTGTGTTGTTTGTGAGTAATTCGAGGTTTGAACATTTTTTTCTGTGATTAGCTTTTGGTTTAATTGTATTAAGATTCAATTGTTTAAAACTTTCAACACTAACCAAACGAACTTTCAATGCGAAAACCAAAACCCTATCTTGAATAACTCTTTCGGGTTTTATTTTGAATTTTCTGACAGGTTAAATCTCTTGTTTGTTCTTATGATTACCTAGCAAAAGATGAGAATGAGAATGTGTGAAAGGCCTTATTCTAGTTAGCAGTTCGATCGAATCTTCAATCAGCTCCATTTCGAAGGCCGTCTCTGTAACTTTACTTTGTAATTTTATTCTCTTACATCGCTACAAACTAGACCACATTAACACTAGCAGAATATGGTAGGGTATGTTATCAGATGCTTAGTAATTTTCTGCCCAAATTATCGAGGATGCATTCAACGGTTTGTAAGAAGGATATTCTCAAGGACTGGTTTGTTTGATGATGCCTTCAACAAGTGCTCGGTGTTTTGTTTGGTTATCACAATTTTGCTACGATTAGTATGCTCAAAATCCTTCTCTTCGCATCAGAACATAAATTTTCTGCTTCTCTTACTTTTATAATATACATTATACATTCAACAGATCGAACTATCTAAAAGATAAAAGAATTACAAAAATAACTCATTAGAACTACTTAAAGCATTTCGCCTTTCTCTCTTGTTTGTTTGCAGTTTTTTTTTGTTTAACTCAGTTTCAAAATCGGGATCTTCTTCTTCTGTTCCTCTCCGACAACGGATCCCAAGTTAGAGCACATTTTGTTCCAATATTCTGTTTCTTGATCGTGTTCATTATATAAAAATAAATGATAATCAGATTGATTTTTCTTTTTAAACAAACAGAAACGGAAATCATTGATGTCGTTATCACTTGTCTAGACATTAAAACTTAAACATTAAAACACTAAAATTACATTCGTGGGTGTTTTTCTACTAAAATCAATCTTAATGCAACTACTGGTTTCGGGGCCTGGCCGAGGGGCGAATGTCGCCGCTCATTCTCTACTTTGAGTAAACCGCCTGGGTGGCGCGCAGTTTGGCACGCGCATTCAGATATTCCGGATTGATCGAGTCCGCCTGATCCTGTTGGGAACCGGCGGCGGCTGCGGCGAGGTTCTTCTGCTCCAAGCGGGCCGCCCGCTGCATTATCACCCGACCGAGCTCGTTCGAGATGGTCTGCTCCTGGGCTTGCTGCTTGGCGAGGTTCTGCGCGGCAAGCACCTGGCGTTCCTTCTGCTTCTCGAGCGCCCGCTGCAGTTCCGACTTCTGGTTGAGCACGCTTTTGCCCCTGAAAAGAGAAGGGAAATGGAGATGTAAGATAGGGCAGTAAAAATTGTATAGAACTGGTTAAATTGAGTATTTTCTATCGAAATATGTGAGTGTTGTAAGGTTTTCAATCAACAAAACGCAATTAGGTTCTCGCCGAGCGGTCTCACAAACACTAGCGTGCTGCTTTACACTATAGACACTCTAGTAATAGACCGGACAACGTGCCGCCATGTTGTATCCAAAACGAACATTTCCTCGCATTTCCCATACGATTTGACAGTTGTTTTGGATACATCAACTGTGCCAGACTCACGTTGTCCGGTCTATTACTAGAGTGTCTATACTTTACACGTATAGGATCGATTTGTTTATTGTTTTCAACCACGAGGTCAACTGTCAATGTGTTCAGGTTGACAACGGTTTGTTTTTTATTTTCAACCAGCAACACGATTGTATTAGTGAAACGGCTTACTAATACTAACGGCGGCAGAGAAGAGAAGTGTTTACTCAATCTTGTAAAAAGCTTGTTTTTTCTGCGATATTCACAGCACATTTTTGGGTGCCAGATTTGGCAATATTTTTCAACCACACTGTAACCAGCCAGTACCTTTTAATGGGTAAAAATATACCCATTTTTTGATAGTATATGAAGCTGTCATAAAATGGGAACTTTTAAAATCAAAATAATGCATACTAAAGACCCATTATATATTTTCAATGAGAGACCAAAAGATGGGTATTTTTGTACCCATTAATAGGAAAAAAAAAACATTTTCCTGACTCACTTTGTATAGTTAAAAGTGCGCGGTTCGAAAAATAAAAAAAAAAAACTTCGCGGAATCCAGTCCACGAAAACACGGAGGAAGAACTGAAGGTTTAATTGGATATCAAAAGCTTCCAAAATCTGAGAGGTACGTTAATAATTTATTATATTTAATTTAAGATGCTTCAATTCTAGACAAAATAGTCAAAAGGTCGAAAGTAACATTTGTAAACAATGACTTAAAACGTAAATTTCCTGGAAACGTCAGGTTGCTAAGATCTACATCCACTACCAACGAGAAGGTAAAAACTCCTTGTATCTATTTCTGATGCTATTTGGTTCATGGAAGCAAGCAGATCCCAGAAAAATACGCTAGAAGTCATTGTTTACAAATGTTACTTTCGACCTTTTGACTATTTTGTCTAGAATTCCATCAGTAGAATCGTACTTCCGAATATGTGTCGATTCCGGAGCATAAAATCCAAGCTTTCGCCAAGTTGATGCAAAATTATTTATTTTTGGCTATGTAGGAATTTTTCTGGATGATAACGATGTGATGACCACTTAAATGGACAACTTGAACGTCGCCGGAATAATTGCCGATGTGAAAACCTCCAATACGAAACTTGTTTTACCTGAGAGGTAGAAGGCCCGTGGCTAAAGTGTTGTCGTTACTAGCAAATACAAAAACAGTTATTGCGATCAATTATGTTTTTTATAATTCTCATTATTCAATATCACAAGTTAAAACAAATCACGAAAATTGGGTATTTCATACCCATTTCGCATAAAACAAACATTTTGAAAAATGGGTATTTCATACCCATTTCTCAAATAACAAACATTTTGAAAAATGGGTAAAAAATACCCGATAGCCTGACGTACAGGCTCTTTACCCATTAATGGGTAAACTGGTTTTACCCATTAAAGGAGTTAACCCACTTAAGTCTGAAATGGGTGATATTTTACCCATTAATGGGTACTGGTCGCTTACAGTGCATATGAGGTTTGTTGTATACAAGATTGCAAACAACAACGATATCGTTGTTTACACTCCCGTTTCATTTTACTCGTTTTCTTATTACTATCTCTTTTCTCTCACGGAAATGTTACTCAATTTTCGTAAAAAGTGGATCTACTAAATTTTTGAGTAGATCCACTTGTTACGAAAATTGAGTAGCATTTCCGTGAGAGAAAATGAGATAGTATACAATTGTAATAAAAAATTGAGTAAAATGAAACGGGAGTGTACGCTGTCTTTGGCTTGAAATTGACGGTGTCGACTTGTTGTCATTTGTTGTTTGTTTACCGCGCACGATGATGGAGCACTGCAACGTCGTAGTAAAGTTGTTTGCGAAAGGTGAGTAACCCGGCGACATATTCCGGTGGTTAAAATCCCACAGGGTGAAGCGAAATTTCATCTAAAGGGTGTTTCGAGCAAATTTTTGTCGACTTAAACTTGACGCATTTCCTTTCATCGTGCATTAAAAAAGTTTGCACCACATCTCATGCCGCTATATTGATTTTGAGATTAGCTCTTCAGTTATCAAAATGTCGTCGAAGGAAGAGAAGCAACGCATCAAAATTTTGCACGTGAATGGTGAAAATCCAAACTACTCTCACGCCAAGTTGGCGAAATTGTTGAATGTGGCTAAATCAACTGTTATCAAAGTATTAATAGTGTTCGGTGAACGTTTTTCGACAGCCAGGAAAGCTGGATCGGGGAGAAATCGAAAGCCGGAGGCCACAGCGACGACAAAAAGAGTGGCAGATATTTTCAAGCACATTAAACTGTCAAAGTTCGCGAAGAAGTATCTGGTGTGGCAGGCCATCTGTACCTGTGGCTAGAAGAGCAACGTTCACTTTGCGACCGGAACCGTCAACCAGAAAATTTATCAGAGCGAGTGCCTACAAAAACGTCTACTGCCTTTCCTGAAGCGACACAATTGTTCCGTTCTATTTTGGATGGATTTGGCATCTTGCCATTACGGAAAAAATGCCATGGACTGGTATGCTGCCAAAAACGTGCAAGTTGTGCCCAAGGACAAGAACCCTCCCAACACGCCAGAGCTCCGCCCAATCGAACAATATTGGGCCATCGTCAAGCGGAACCTTAAGAAGACTCAAAAAGCTGTTGTGAGCGAGAAACAGTTCAAGGCAAACTGGCGTTCTGCGGAGAATAAAGTGGACAAGGGGACTGTACAAAATCTTATTGCAGGTGTTAGACGAAAGGCCCGGCAATTCACATTCGGTAAAAAGGAAGCTTAGCTGATTATTTCTCCTGTATTCTGTTTTAGCTGAACTTGAAAAAGAAAAAGAATTTGACTTATTAATAAAAACTATGATCGACTCACACACATTACTGTTTGACCAGATTTTGATCGGAGCACCCTTCATACAGCCATCCGTCGGTGCCGGGAGACGGGCTCAGCCAAGGAACGTGCGCAATCTGGGCCACCGCGTTCGCGAGGACGCACGTCAGCAGGTGGTTAGGGAGCGGGTTCTACCTGCTATACCTGCTGACCTGCATGTGTCGATCGGGACTGCCCATGACGAAGAACCTGGGATACAAGCCGTACAAGAAACGCAAGGTTCACGGGATAATGGAAGCTACTACGAAGAAGAGGCTGGACAATACCAAACTAATACTATCGCGACACGCAGGTCAGGAGTTCGTGTTATCTGATGAAAATTCTTTGTCCAGCAGCACAATGTCCAAAATGATTGGCAACAGCAACAGTTTGCAGCCTACGCCTTATTCCTCCTGCCCACCTGATCCTTATACCACCTCGTCTAATATTGCGTCCGGTCCCTCAAGCTCAACGTTCGTATCCACCCACCAGTCCGCACTAGTACCAGTAACACCCCATCCAACTTCGTCTCAGTCACAATCCAACCCACCTGCAGCGCTAGTGGCACACTCGGCGAAGCTTCCCAACGAAACAGTTCTTCTTTGTACGGCGCTGGTCTATTTCGAGGATTTCAACGGAGCTCGGGTTCTACTAGACAGCTGTTCGCAGTTCAACCTCATGACGGAGTCCTTTTTCTAACGGCTTCAGCTACCTCTGTCAACGGAGCACACTAATCTCGGTAGTGTAGGGCAGATCATGACAATGGTTACAAGATCGGTAGTAACTACAAATTCGTCAAGAATTTCAGCATTCGGAAAGAAGCTTGAATTCCATGTGTTGAAGACAATCTCATGTGACCAACCAGCGCAATCAATTTCGACGGTAGACTGGGAATTCCCCAGCTGGATAACATTAGCCACCCCAACGTTTAGTACCCCAGGGCCGGTAGATGCGCTCCTTGGCGCAGGAACCTTTTTCGAGCTTTTGCGCTATGGCAGAATCTCTCTCGGCCAATGTTTGCCGCTACTCTAAAGCACTTCTCGGCTGGATTGTTGCCGGTGAGTGTTCCAATCGACTCGCCTCAGCAGATCAAACTAGTTTGCTCACTCATAATCAAAAACTAGAACAGTTGGTGGCGCGATTCTGGGACTTGGAACAGTGCTCACCGACGTCGTCTTGGTCTCCAGCTGAGAAGGAGTGCGAGCGTCATTTTCTTGCCAATGTATCTCACAACGAAGATGGCCGATATCAAGTGCGTCTCTCAGTGAAACAAGAGCTCCTTCCTCGCCTCGGTTACAACAAACACAATGCACGGCGTCGCTTCCTCGAAATGGAACGAAACCTAGATGCAAATCCACCACTGCGATCTCAATACGAAGAGTTCATCGAGGAGTACCAGCGTTTGAGGCACATGCGCGACGTAACGGCTGAAGAATTAGCCTCAGAAGGCGATGATATTCCACAGTACTTTCTTCCGCATCACGCCATCCTACGGCCTGATAGCACGACCATAGACTAACTCTAAGACCAGTAGGTCCCATACAAATACGATTTTTTTCTTGGCTCAGTCAGTACTAGCACATCGGTCCCAAGCTCGGTCCCAAGCTCAATAATGCGCCCCCAATAATGAACTCACATGAACACACTCTCAAATATTCTGTCAAAATAACACAGCAAATCAAAACAAAGGCGCAAATATGTATAGCAAGGTGCTGACTTCAAGGTGTACTTCGGACCAAGGGGTTCTACAACAGTGAACCAATTTCAAATCGCTAGTTGCATATTGATTGTTGGCACGACCACGAAGCTCCGCATTGTCTTCGATGCATCTTGCAAGAGTGGTACTGGCCTATCGTTGAACGACATCCTCGTGACCGGTCCGACTATCCAAGACTTTCTCAACGACATCGTGCTCCGCTCTCGGATGCCAGCTTTCGTCCTCATGGGCGATCTTTACAAAATGTATCGGCAGATTCTCCATCACCCTCTCGAACAGCGTTTACAAAGGATCTACTGGCGACAGACAAGTTCAGCACCGTTGAAGGTGTTCCAGCTTCTTACAGTGACTTACGGTACTAGTTCTGCTCCATTCCTCGCTACACGAGTTCTGCAGCAGCTCGCGGAGGATGAACGAGATCGATTCCCATTAGCAGCGGCGGTAATTCGAAAAGATATGTATATGGATGATCTGCTCGGAATCTTCGAGAGAGTGCTGGGATGCAACTTCGCAAAATATCCTCGAATCACCAGGAATTTCTTAATCAAATTCCCGAAGAGTGTCGAGAGACCAAATCGCTCATCGAGTTCGATTCAGACGCTCCTGTCAAGGCCCTTGAGCTCCTGTGGGAGCCAGCAACTGATTCACTTCTCTACAAAATGCCAAAGTTTGCTAAGTGTGAGCAGTATACGAAGCGGATTATCTTCTCGCAGACGTCCAGTTGTTTTGAGCCATTGGGTCTTCTTGGTCCAGCTGTTATTAAAGCCAAAATCCTTCTACAAACCCTTTGGAAGCTCGACCACGACTGGGATCATCCACTGCCCAGTGCGTTCGCCAACGAATGGAAAGACTACCAGCACCGCTTCAACGAATTGAAAACTTTCCGATTTCCTCGGCACGTGCAGTCACTGCGTCGTCCAGCCACGGTAGAAGTTCATGGATTCAGCGACGCATCCAGAGCACGCTTATGGAGCGTGTCTGTATCTTCGATCCATTGCTCCGGATGGGTATGCTACTATCCATCTCCTAGCAGCAAAGTCGCGAGTTGCTCCACTCAATAACAAAACTGTCACACGATTGGAGCTCTGCGCGGCGCTACTTTGTCGGGATTGCTTCTCTCCGCCTGTACTAGCATAGGAATTACGAAAAACATCTTCCTATGGACGGTTCAACTATCGTCCTCCACTGGTTGTGTGGAAGTCCATCATCCTGGCAAACTTTTGTTGTCAATCGTGTCGCAGAGATCCACGTGCCTGGCGAAGAAAATCCAGCCGATCTCATTCACGCGGCATTGATGTTGATCAGCTCTTGGAAAATTCTTTGTGGTGGAACGGGCCCCCTTGGCTTGGCACTTGTGGCCAGCCGTGGCCGCAGCCCCCTGCAGATCTCGGGCATTTGAAGGAAAAGGACCTAGAAGCGCGGAAAGGAATCGCGCTTCCAATCACCGGATCAGAAGTCAACGACGTCGTCACTCGATTCTCGTCATTCACCGTTTTCCTGCGAATCAGCGCATTGTGCAGCATTGTGCGAATCATCAAAGAAGACCTGGCATGCATCTTCCAGAGCCAGGGTGAAACGCCACTTCAGTACGGACCGGGTCAAGGAGAATACGAGTGATCCGTTCCAAGAGATTGCTTTCCTTGTTGAAGAAGGAAAAATGATAATCCTGTTCTCCGACGAAAGCTTTTCAGCATCGATGCTGTGGTCCAACAGCCGCACGGAACCGGTTTATTTCACCGCAGAAAATAGAGAACGTTCCGGAAAAAGTGAAATTCAAATTTCAAACCAAACATCCGGCTTGGTGCAATGATGTTTGGCTTGGTGGCGTCCAACAGTTTGAAATGCCGCCTGTTTTCATTGATGCTGGAGTTAAAATCAATACCGAAGTGATATCGGTATTTTAAAGGACCAAGTGCTTTCCTGGGTGAAGGCCAACCTCTCCGAGGACCAAAACGTTGTCCTACAGCAGGATGGAGCGTCATGTCACACGTTCAATCGAACTTCAACAATGGTTGAACGATAACATGAAGTTTTGGCCGAAAAATTTGTGGCTCCCAGCAGTCCAGATCTTAATCCGTTGGATTATTTGATTTTGGGCATATGTTGAAGCACGAACCTGCAAAACATCACACAACAGTCAATGTCGGAGGACTCCTGGTCCGAAAGGCATGCCCTGGCTTCCGGCGTCGGCTCGAGGGTGTTGTTAATAAAAATGGAGAACACATTGAATAAATTTGTTTAAAAGGATTTTATAAAGATAACTGCACTCGAGAATGATGATTTCTCGAGTACTTTTTCAAATAGACGTAAGTAACATTTGGATGAAAATGAGAAAATTAGCATTGAACTTTTTTGAGTTTATTTGTTTATCCCAATTAAATTCCACTGACATGTTTATCCCAATTAAATTCCACTGAATGACACATTGGTCAAAGATATTACATCACTGTGCTTAAAAATTACATCAGGAGTGAAAATTCAAGTTTCATTTAGAAAAATGTTTCTTACAACGGTCTGCAATAGAAAAAGATTATACGTCATTTTGATAAGTCAGTATGATAGATGGCATGTTACTTGCGTCAAATGATACGTCATTCTGCGAATGACAATGTTGATACGTCGAAATGTTACGTCAAGTTGTCATATTTCACAAAGATACGTCGAAATTATCAAAATGACGTATTAGTTTTTTCTGCAACAAAACGGTGTAAAAATATCTTTGCTAAAAATATCAATTTTTACTAAACAAAATCTAAATTTTTAACCTTGAGGTATAAAGCCTTTTACTTACGCGTCGTTAAAAGGCATTCAAATGATATAACAATGATTCGCAAGTTACTTTTCAACACATGCGGCGTATGTACATTATTCCCAAAAAGTGCAAAAGTGATTTTACACCGTTTTGTAAAAAGTTAGTAAAAACTTTCAGAAATAATCAATCAGAAAGTTCATCAAATGTGGGCATATATACATGATTTTTTAATAACATGCCATTAACAACGCGTTTGTTTACATTTTGTTACTTACGTCCTTTTGAAAAAGTACTCGAGATTTTATTGCTTTTTTTAAAATGGGATTTGAAAGATATAGAACAAATTTTCGCATTATTTTCTGCCGCACTCTGTATGTTAACATGAAAAATTTGTTGTTAGAAACACTTTTTTTCCTTGAAAGTGCCCATCTTGCAATGTATGGCGAATTTTTAGACAATTATATTGCCTCCATTAAAAAAAAATTCGTCCAATTCTAAGATAGCCAGTTTTTTGAAAATTGACTTTAAATTTTAAATATTTTTGTTAGCGTGTAAGAGTCGATTTTACAATTTTACATTTTTTTCATAAAAGCGTAGACAACTTTCTAAAAGTTACTAATACATCACTTTCTGGTAAGTCTTTTCCTTTTTGAGTTACGTTGATTTAAAAAAAATCGATCAAAAAACTTAAGCGCTTTTCAAATGGTAGCCTACATAAATTTCGAAAAAACAAAGTATGCCAAATTGCTTGAAAAGATATACTCTACCCACCCACAAAGTTTCGTTAGATTCTGAGAGGGTGCTGCCAACCACTGGATGAGTTGGCGTGAAATTCATCTGGTTCTTCATCGCTGGGTGTATTCGATAAAAATGGCACTCAGAAAATCTTCTGTAACTTTTGAATCGTATGAGTAAAAACCCTACAAATTTGAGTAGATCTTATCCATAGTGTATTATTTACATCTGCCAAGTTTCATAGTTATACATTCAGTAGTTCCAGTCATGTCGTCGAAAAAAGAAATTGTCCGTGAGAAAATTTTGTGCACTCACAATCAAAATCCAGAGGCGTCCCACCGGTGGATTGCTAAAAGGCTTGGAATTGCAAATACAACTGTGTCTCGTGTAATAAGAACCCTCAAGGAGCGTCTGAGTGTCCAAAGGAAGGAAGGGAGTGGTCGTAAAAGTGGTCAATGGACAGTAAAATGGCCAGGAAAGTCGTACAACAATTCAAGAACCGTCCAAACATGTCAATTCGAGATGTCGCTAAAAAAGTCTAAGGTGTCAGTCGGTTTAGTGCAGAAAACCATGAAGCGTGCTGGGTTACATGTTTACAAAGTGCAAAAAGCCCCAAACCGGAATGAAAAACAAAACATCACTGCGAAAACCCGCGCCCGGAAACTTTACACGAAGCTGCTCACCAAATCCGGTTGCATCGTGATGGATGACGAAACATACGAAACATCAAGGCCGACTTCCGTCAACTTCCTGGGCAAGAATATTTCGTTGCCAAGTCGAAGTTCGATGTTCCGGAGGATGTTCGAAAGAAGAAACCATCGAAATTTGCAAAGAAGTTTCTAATCTGGCAGGCGATTTGCGGATGTGGTGAAATAAGTGCTCCCTTCATCACTTCCGGAACAATAAACGGTGCGATTTACACGGAAGAGTGCCTTAAGAAGCGTCTCTTGCCATTCATTAAGAAGCACAAAGGATCAACTCTGTTTTGGCCTGATCTAGCATCCTGCCACTACGCTCGAAACGTATTGGAGTGGTACCGAGCCAACGGAGTCAATTTTGTGCCAAAGGATATGAACCCACCAAATTCACCGGAACTTCGTCCAATTGAAAAATTCTGGGCAATTAAGAAAACGGAACTTCCCAAACATCCCAAAACTATAACAACAGAGCTAGAATTGAAGAAAATTTGGGTAGAGACAATAAAAACACTGGGAAAATCGGTTGTACAAAATTTGAAGGGTGGAGTGAAAAGGAAGGTGCGGGCATTCTGGATGGGAGACGAAATTGAATAAAACAAATGTTGTAAATCAAAACTCATTAGTAGTTCATCATTCCCTGAAAATTTCAAGAAAATCCGATAATCAGTTTAATTTTGATGAGTATATATGTGTGTGCCATTTTTATCGAATACACCCTTTAGGTAAATTGCTAATCCAAACTCAAACGAATTCATTCACGTGTCACGTGTATACATTTCACAATTTTGAAAACTAATTACGAGATACAGAACTCAGAGCTGAGAGCTGTCGAGCTGTTTGGCTATGATCTTATCAACATTCTTAAGCCGTACTGGGGGTAGAGTGACATAGCTGAAAATTGGCTAATCCATCATGAAATCATTGTACATTATCTAAGCAGTTCCATTTGATGACCGGTTTCAATATCTGTGAAGTGTGTTCAACGTTCGTCAAATAAAATGAAGTCATCCCGCGATCTGAACAATGATTTGCCAAAATTTTATCTCTGAAGTTTGACCCCAAAGCCACTATCGAATCAAACACGTTCCTTATTTTTGTTTTGATCATCCATTTACCGTCCCGCGAAGCGCACAATACTTCTCCATTTGTGAGTATTGGTACGAGAGAATTATCTTCAACTATGCTTCCCATTTGTGTGCCGGTCAGTTCCAGTTTAAGTTCGTCGCGAAGCAGTCGCATCGCCTTCCCGCTGTGTATTAAAGTGACCTTGATTAAAATTACAACGAAACAGAATGATAGCTCTTCTGTTGGTGTCGGTGATTGTCGCAGCTCTGCTATGGGTTGTGATCACTATTTTCAAGGAACATGCTGACCGTTCGGGAGCTTCAACGCAAGCTGCCAAACTTCCACACCATCCCGTCGGTTGCTGTTTTTGGCAATTCACATCTCTTCCGAAAAGATCCAACTCCACCGGGAATCTTCGCCACCTTCGTCCACTTCCACCGACTGTACGGTAACGATCTTATCTCTCAAGGTTTATTCAACCAACCCAATCTTGCCGTCACCAGTGCCAAAGTAGTCGAACAGGTGCTCCAAGTGAAAACGATTAAAAAATCTATTATCTACGAGTTTATGAAGCCGTGGCTCAACGAAGGATTGGTAACATCACTTGGAAAAAATGGGCTCAACGAAGAAAAATCATCACTCCAGCGTTTCACTTCAAAATCTTGGAGGAATTTTTGGTGATTTTCAACCAACGAACCGATGTGTTTGTGGATAAACTCAAGGGACATGTAGGCAAGGGAGATTTCAACATCTACGAGTATGTGACGCTTTGTACGCTGGACATCATCTCCGAATCCGCCATGGGAGTTAAGCTTAACGCTCAGGATGACCCTGATTCGTCTTACGTGACAGCTGTTAAGACGTTAGTAGTGCCTAAATTTGCTTCCCAATCATTTCCTCAACTAATTTGTTTCCCTCCCATTTTTTTAGAATGTCCGAAATCATCTTCACTCGGTTGTTCAGCCTTATGCGAGAGTTTAAAATAGTATTTTGGATGAGCAAAAAAGCAGACGAACAAAAGGCGGCTCTCAAAGTTTTGCATAATTTCACCGATTCCGTCATTCTGCAACGGAAATCTCAACTTGCTGACGAACAGTCTAAGAAGGAAACCCAGGAGAAGCTGCAAGAGTCGGACATCTATGGTAAACGGAAGATGACTCTATTGGATGTACTGCTGAATGTTTCCGTACATGGACATGCCTTAAGCAACTCGGATATTCGTGAAGAAGTAGACACTTTCATGTTTGCCGGTCACGACACCACAACCTCTTGCATTAGTTTCTCAGCTTATCATATCGCTCAGAATCCCTTGGTTCAGCAAAAACTATACGACGAAATGGTTCACGTCATCGGCAAGGATTTCAAAAACGTCGAACTGACCTACAGCGTGCTGCAAGAGCTGAAGTACTTGGATATGACTATCAAGGAAGTGCTCCGGATTCATCCGTCCGTTCCGGTTATCGGTAGGAAATCAGCCGGGGACATGGTGATCGATGGCCAGAAAATTCCCGCCGGTGTCGACATAGCAGTGCTAATCTTCGCTATTCATAACAATCCGGAGGTTTTCCCAGATCCGGAGAAGTTCGACCCGGAACGGTTCAATGAAGAAAACAGCCGCCAGCGACACCCCTTCAGCTATATTCCATTCAGTGCTGGCGCGAGAAACTGCGTCGGGCAGAAGTATGCCTTGCTGGAGATCAAAGCTACGCTGGTGAAGCTGCTGGGAAACTATCAGCTGTTGGCATGCGATTCGGAGAATCTAGTTAAAATTAAGTCCGATATGACGTTGCGTCCGGTGAATGGAACGTTCGTTAAGATTGTGTCCCGATCGAGTGTTTGAACAAATAAAGTTTTAAAATGCGTGTGTTCATCTATTTAAATAAGCTAAATTCCATAGACAATTTTGTTTAACGTTAGTTCTGGATGCTTTACCCTTCCTACTACAAAGATTGTAGTAATCGTGTCATATACCAATCGATTCAGCTGTGTTAGATGTACTGAGTACCGGGAACCGCAGTGGAAATGGCCAATTTCTGATGACATAATTGAAAAACGAGTAGAATGGTGGTAGTATCGAGTATCCAAGGACAAATTGGACACACCCGGGCATGTTCCGGATAACTCAAGAGAAGTGGTCAGTTTGGGACTTGAACCACAGGTTTCACAAAATATGTTGACCTAACTGACAAACGTAAACAATGGCTAATTCCGTCAATTTCTCGTGGCACAAAATCGAGGAAAAAGCCATTGTTTACGTTAGTCAGTCAGGCCCTAATGAAAAATTGACAAAGAAGAACGGCAGTAAACTCTACCCGCATAATCACAAACCATTACTGAGCCATTTAACTTATTGTTGACGATCGCTTCCATTATTGT
The DNA here is from genome assembly GCA_034211315.2 of Aedes japonicus. Lineage (NCBI taxonomy): Eukaryota > Metazoa > Arthropoda > Insecta > Diptera > Culicidae > Aedes > Aedes japonicus. Next base: position 65,504 of record JASCZW010008904.1, read on the forward strand.
TACGCCATTTACACTTATAGTTGACAACTATAAACTAACAATCTCCACTATAGTTTCAACAATATATCAGATGGTAAAAGGCCAAATAACAGTATGCTGAATAGGCGGTTAAGTTAGGTTACCATAAAAAAATGGCAATTTTCACGAACAAAATTTTTGCAGTACTCTATTTCAAAAAGTTAGTTTATAATCCAGACCGAGTGCAGACAATAATAAACCTTTCAATGACAATAAGGCAAACAATAACAATATGTGTTAATGCAGAGGTTGTATGGTGAAAATGAGATTAAACTATTCGATAACAATAACATAAAATTTGATAATATATCTTATATTCGAAATACAGTTTCGACTATACAGCAAATTGTTTTTCATTATGCGGGTAGTTCAGATTATTAAACACGCGTTCAATGAGAGCCCGAGTTCTCTCTTAAGCTCATGTTTACATCTAATGCGAGAGAATGTAGAACAGACATGGCCACACATTTTACTCAATTGTTCGCAGCTTTTGACTAACTGGGATACAATTATACTTAATTGAGTGAAATTAAACGGGAGTGTATAAATGAGAGGGAAAGAACAGGAGAGAATAATCTCACATTGCTTGATCACCCCACACGGCCAGCCGTTTCAACTCAGTTTTGAGTCGCTTTTGACTCACTTTCGTCAAAAGTGGAGTCACTCAAATTTGAGTAAATGTTACTGGCATTGACAAATCGACAAATCAAAAACATCCATCTGATTTGAGTCGATGTTTTGGATTTGTCGACTTGTCAATGCCAGCAACATTAATTGTAAATTACTCTAATTTGAGTGACTCCACTTTTGACGAAAGTGAGTCAAAAATGACTCAAAACTGGGTTGAATCGGCTGGCTGTGCATTAAATTATTAAACTATAGAATTTTGCAAGATGACGTCACTAGTGAACGTGTGGTTCATCCTGATGAATGGAATTCAATCTTGACAGGAGTCCGTGGTTTGTTTGTTTTCGAATTCAAACAGATGAAAAAACAAACCACGGACTCCTGTCAAAAGAAATTCATCCGATTCATTTTGCGAGATTATGTTGAGATTGGTGTAAAACTCAATTAAAGAATTCGGGCCGTTTAAACGAAATTTTTCATTGACTTTTTCCAGATTCGGTATGATTAGATTCAGAAAACAATGAAAAATAAGCACTGGTGTCTGTTTTCCGGCTAATTTACTTGAAGCGCTATGACTTTAGAGTTCAAAAACAGGAATCGTTATGACTTTAAAGTACAAAAACACAAACCGAAATTTTTCAAACTCCACGTAAACAAGCTCCCTGAACTGTCAAAACGGTATTGATGACGCTATCGTGCAATGATCTATTTACAAATTCAAAACATCGCCTGCGGATTTTGAAATATCGACAAAAGATTTTTCATTAGGGCCTAACTGACAAAGGTAAATGAAAGCCTTCAATTCTATAGGATAGTGGAACTCTTCCTCTTCGAAATGGCCGTCGTGGCTTAATTATGCGAGTTTTCAATGACGAGATTCGCGGAAAAAATATTTGTTTACGTTTGTCAGTTAGGCCCTAATGAAAAATCTTTGTCGATATGTGGTCATGAAAGGTTTTATTGAGTTTTACACCAACCTAACATAACCTCGCAAAATGAATCGGATGAACTTTTTCTTTGACAGAAGTCCGTGGTTTGTTTATTTTCAATCAGGTCTATAGATCATTGCACGATGGCGTCATCAATGCAATTTTGACAGTTCAGGGAGCTTGTTTACTTGGACTTAGAATATTTTCAGTGAGATCGGTTTGAGATTTTGTGCTCTAAAGTTATTACGGTTGAAGTAAAACGGCAGGAAGACAGACACCAGTACTTATTTTAACATCGTTTCCCGAATCTTATCGTACAGAGTCCGGAAAAAGTAAATGCAAATTTTTGTTTGAGCGGTTCAAATTCTAACACCTTGTAAACAAGCTCCCTGAACTGTCAATAAAGTGAGGTTAATACATTCGGTGCAATGATCTATACCGGTGGAGAAGAAGTGGTTAAATTGTATTAGTGTAATGCAAAATACTGTCATTGTGTTCGTGAGATGATGCACAGCCTGTTTTTTGTACACATGCGTGACGTAGATCTTCAAAAACAACAATTTACAAAAGCAGCAAATCACAAGATGGCATGTTTATTTTCGGTAATTGGTATAGTTTTTAAAAGGTTTCGGCAGAAAAATGCCTCTTTGTGCTCTAAAATGATGCGGAAAAAAACTTAACTTGCTCTGTTATCATTCGCTTGTTTTTGGAGTTCTACGTCACTACCCGAAATCATGGATTGTTTACACATTTTTCGTAACTAATACCGACAAACACCCTGCTCTTCTCCACCTGTATAGACCTCATTGGTTTATTTAATCTGTTTGAATTCGAAAACAAACAAACCACGAATACCTGTCAAAAATTAATTTCACTAATCAGGATGAACCACACGTTTACTAGTGACGTCAACTTGCAAAATTCTATACAAGGTGCGAATGAACTGACACGGCCATAAATTTTACTCAATTGTTGTGTCGGTTTTTTACTCATTTTCACTTCACAGGTGGAGTCACTCAAACATGAGTCGTCTAGACGAACGGATCGAGTCAAATCAGATAGATGATTTTGATTTGTCGACTGGTCAATCCATGAGTCCCTATAAAGAGTCAAGTAAAGCCAACACTTATTTCGATTAGTTCTCATTCTGCGTGCATGTATGATTCAGTTGGGCTGCTTGATAGGTATACTGCCGGTGGAAGCATAACTGTTCCATATGACTGTTTGGATGTTTTTGATTTTTATGTAACCACAACACTTTGATGTGTACTCTTAAAATACAATTCAAACAAGTGTTGTTAATTCTGGAAAATCGTAAAAACCGTGGTGATTTTCTTCCACCTGAAATATGGACATTGTCCCACTAGGAGCAATTTTGTTCTAGTGGGACAAATGTCGATCAGTTACCTCAGAATCGGGATCACACACGCACATGCATAAAAAAAAAAAAAAAAAAAAAAAAAAAAAACTTTTTTTTTTTTTTTTTTTTTTTTTTTTTTTTTTTTTTTTTTTGTATATATATATATTTTTTTTTTATATATATATCATATTTTTATATATTTTTTTTTTTTTTTTTTTTTATATATATATATATATAAAAAAAAAAAAAAAAAAACATATAAAAAAAAAAAAAAAAAAAAAAAAAAAAAAAAAAAAAAAAAAAAAAAAAAAAAAAAAAAAAAAAAAAAAAAAAAAAAAAAAAAAAAAAAAAAAAAAAAAAAAAAAAAAAAAAAAAAAAAAAAAAAAAAAAAAAAAAAAAAAAAAAAAAAAAAAAAAAAAAAAAAAAAAAAAAAAAAAAAAAAAAAAAAAAAAAAAAAAAAAAAAAACATATTATATAATAAAAAAAAAAAAAAAAATATTTATATAAAAAAAAAAAAAAAAAAAAAAAAAAAAAAAAAAAATATATGTATATATATATTTATATATATATTTATTTATATATATATATATATATATATATATATATTTTTATATATATATATATATATATATTATATATATATTTTTT
>JASCZW010008905.1:0-46485 GCA_034211315.2 Aedes japonicus
AAAAACTCGGGCAGGCCCCCCAGGCCCCTCCAGCTAATTTTTCTAGTTCCGCCAATGGATGAACGGCAGAATACGGTAGGTAAAACACGTGCACGGAAGCTCTACATCCAGATGTTGACGAAACCACATTGCCTCGTCGTTATGGATGATGAAACGTATGTAACGGATGTAGAAAGCGGAGCACCCCATTCGTGACAACTGGAAAGGTCAATGGGCAAGTGTACCTAAAGGAATGTATCCAAAGCCGTCTACTTCTTCTTCTGAGATCACACGATGGTCCTACGATTTTCTGACCGGATTTAGCCTCGTGCCAAGACTCGAAAGATGTTTTGGAGTGGTACATGGCTAAAGAGGTCAATTTAGTACCGAAGCATCTCAACCCCCCGAACGCACTGGAACTGCGGCCAATTGAAAAGTACTGGGCCATCATGAAGCAGGCACTTCGGAAGCATCCTAAGGAAGTGAAATCGGAGGGAGATATGAAGAAAATATGGATTGCCACGCCTTAAAAAGGTAGTCCAAATGTTGTACATGACTTTATGAGTAGTGTAAAGAAGAAAGCTCGTGCATTTGGATATGGAGTTGAAATTGAAAAAAAACGGACATGGGAAAATATTCATAACAAGTTTTATTATACATCCTGAAAGTTTGAGGATGACTGGTTGAACAGGTGAATTTGGCCAAATATTTGTGTGTGTCACAATTTGATTCCGTACACCCTTTATGACAATCATGATGCAATTTAACAAATGTACGCTTGTGACATCTATGTAAAATAAATGATTTTTTTTAAATCACAACGTAGGGCCTGATCAAACCCTGGACAGAACGAAACAAATTATGTTGGTGCGATTACCCTACGTTGTGAAACTTCTCTGACCAGGCGTACCAAGGTTCTCAGCTCTGGGCAGCACCAGGAAACAGGCCGGCACACGTAAGCAACTTAACAAAAAACTTTAACTAATCCATGTTGTTATTAGAAAATGGTTCTCACAAATCGAATTAAACGTTCGCTACATACAAATTTTGGGACAATTTAATTTTATTTCGTGCAGATTGAAAACTTTGTATCTGTGTAATCTTATCTAATCTCACACTAGCGCAGTCAATTCTTTAAAGCATCCTGGAAAATGTCGACTTCTTGAATGCATCATATTTCTTGTCAACGGCCAAGCCGACTGCGTAGCATGTACCGCAGAGAGGGCTCCATGAGATAGAGCGATTCCAGAAAGGATGTCTGAAATTGCTCTACTACTTCGAATCAAGGGTAGGAAGAAAGCGTGGACTTGCCGTACCAAACGCTTCCATATAGAGTTATATAATGTGGTAATTTGTATACTATCGTTGGGAGCCTAGCTGCTCTTATTGCCTGTGGGTGGACTTTTGGTATTTGAACCAAAAGTCTGGCAATAATTTGCCAAGAATATAGCGCCTTATCTCACGCACTGAAAGTGAGATTGAAATTTAAAATTGACAGAATGATACATTTTGTTGTATGTTATGTAATAGTCTAAGCCTTCTGGCAACATTTCATCTATTGATGTTCAAACTCATCGATTTAGCACTATCCGGGAGGTCGGTCCTATACCCAAATATTTCATTATCTCTAATTCGCTCAAAGAATCGCAAAGTTTTGTGATATAGTGGAATTATGATTATAATTTGAGATAACTCAGTGCAGACGTCTTCCAAATTTGTCAGACTGACAAGTAATCGGTGGAGACCCACCTGGTACCTCATACCAAGATGCCTAGAGGTGAACCGGAAGTTTTGATGATCTACTTCCCCCAACACCCCAGCAGACGGTTAAGACGAAAAACCGGAAAACATTCAATAACTCATTCGACTGAAATAATGCAAGTGTTCTAAAATAATGAGTATTTTGATATTACAAATGTTCAGAGAACAATAGGCCGTTTCTTTCCGAGTTCCTTTAAGCCGTCGCAAACTCACGATTGGTGCGAAATAGCTTAAAGCCGAAATGCGCTTATTTTAGTTATTGTAACAATGTAGAATAAGAACCCGTATCACTTACAATTTTCGGTTTGAATCGTACTTTTAATTCTAAAGGAAACCTTGGCCACGGCTTACTGTGATTTATACACTATTTGCGATAATAGGTTAAGGTTAGGTTTTAGAAATAATAGTTTTAGCCTTTACTCACTGTGACAATCTTAGTTTTACCGAACTTGACGCAACTACTGTTAAGGTATAAATATCTAATAATAGATGAAAATGTATTTAATTAAATTCATATTAATATAATTTTACTCCCTAACTTACTTTCACCACAACGCAGTTTTTGCCGAAAAAGTAAAATACGATTATCGTCCTGATGACATCCCACGTCATCTGTCAATACGTCAACGTATGACGTTTCAGCCTGTTAGGCTGTGTTTACACTGTTAGGCTGCGTTCACCTTGCTCATCCGTGTTGGCAGCAACAACAAATAACTTTGTTAAACAAAAGAAAAAAATCTAAGTGAAAAAAGTGCTTCTGAAGGTTAGTTCTTATACAACGCTCTCTATCTCCAATTGAGTGAAACATAAGATTTCTATGTCTGGAGTAATAACTTCGCTGAGGACATTAACTCTCTATCTCAATATCATAAAAAAGTTGAATTCTGATCTCTCTTTTAGTGGGATTGATCACAAAAGTCGTGCTGTCAAAATACGAAGCTTGTCATATCCAACAACTTTGCCAAAGACGCAATCGCTCTAGTTCCACTATTTAGGAGCAATCAGCTGAGAGCGTTAAAGTCGACTTTGATCACTGTGCAATGATCAGTGGGTCCTTCCTTAGCTCAGTCATCAAAGGCTCAGCTACAAAGAAATACCATGCTGAAGGTGACAGGATTCGATTCCCGGTCTAGTCTAGGAATTTTTCGTGACTCCGTGGGCATAGGGTATAATTGTTCTTACCTTTTTAGGGATACCCTAATCTAAACCAGCAAAATAGCTCTGAACTAAAGCAGTGTGCAAGCGCCGGACACTCCAGTCGTAAATGAACAACCGGTACCGTGTTTGATCGGCTTTGTTTGCGTAACTTTTTTTTTGTTCATTTATTTACACCACCGACGCTGGCTGTTTGCGTTACTGTATAGCATAAGTTTTTGAAAGCATAAGTATTTCAGTTGGTGTGAACATGTATAGTAAACCTCAATGCAATTTATAAAACCTATGTGTTTATTCATCTATGAGTACCCCTAGAATATCTAAACCACGTTATTAGATATTCTAGACCAGTTTTTTCACGAAATGAGAAATAAAAAATTAATAATAAAACTCAGTTTTTTAGGGACACCCTGAATTAAAGCAGAAATTTTTTTTTGTGGTCGAATAGAAAGCTAGAAAAATGAGGTTTTTAGAAAAATTGCTTGAAATTATATTGCCTACAAACTTGCCTTTGACAATACCCATCTATTGTGCTTTGCTTAAAATTTAGCTACAGCGGAAAAGTTTGGAACTACGAAAGTATCACCTTCAATCAGATGGACAATATTTTTTAGCTACAACTTTGTAGAAGACACCTTGAATCGGAAACGTAACCCTTAGGAGCTATTAATTTCGGCGTAAAAAAGGCTTTTCCGATCACTGGGCGTCGTTAGTAAAACTTGTGAACTGGCTGGATTCATTGAAATTCGTACCCCGCACATTTCATAACACGTTTCTGGCGTCACAGTCTAAAGACTGTATTCGATGAAATTTGGACACACAAAATAGGTCACCAAAAATTTTCCTTGAGCCCGATTCTTTTCAAACTTTCTGGAAATAAAGTACTACTAAATGGTTAGGTTTTGACACCATTGGTTTATTCAACCTCTTCTCCCAACCCAAATGCCCACACCTCTGCCTTGACCCCTTTCATCAAATTTTGGGCAATGATAGGACCGATTTGCTTACTTACTTTTAACCACACTTTCTTTAGTTCAAGTTCATTTTCTATCAGTTTTGGAGTATTAACGAGCTTTGCTTTCATGATTGCCCAAAATTTTTCAATTGGGCGAAGTTACGGAGTGTTTGGAGGGTTGACATCTTTTGGTACAAAAACTACATTATTATCTTTGAACCAGTCTAAGACGGGCCGGGCATAGTAGCAAGATGCCAAATCCGGCCAAAACAGTGTTGGGCCATCGTGAGATCTCAAGAAGGGCAGAGGTCGTTTTTGGAGGCATTCGTCCTTGTAGATTTGTCCGTTGACTGTCCCAGAGGTGGTGAAGGGCTGGCTCATTTTGCCACATCCGCAGATCGCTTGCCAGACAAGGAATTTTTTGGCGAATTTCGACAGTTTCTTCTTCCGTACACTCTACGGAACGGCCAACTTAGAGGTGGCGACGTAGTGTTCCTGTCCTGGCATTTGTTTGGTGTCGGCATTAATGTAGGTCTCATCGTCGATCACAATGCAGAACGGTTTTGTGAGCCACTCCCTGTACAGTTTTCTTGCACGAGTTTTGGCCACCGAGTTCTGTTTATCGCTCCGGTTCGGTGCCTTCCGGACCTTGTACACATGTAATCCAGATCGTTTCATTGTTTTTTGCACAAAACAAACTGAAACTTTCGCCTTTCTCGCATTATCTCTGATCGAAATGTTGGGACAACGCTTAAATTGGTTCAATACCATCCTGGCCTTCTCCGGATTTGATGTGCCACGTTTTTTGCCACTACCATTTTTCCTTTTTTTTGTCTTACGGTCCTTGAACGTTTTGATCACATGAGATATGATTGAATGTGCGATTCCGAGCTGTTTTCCGATCCATCGATGAGAAGTGAGTGCCCAAACTTTGTTGGCGCACTATTTCTTCATTCGAAGCCATCACTGAAATCACTCGACCGATTTTCACGAAACTTATTACACAATTGACACAACACAATGAAATATATTCATTTAAAATTTAATAATTTTCACCCACACGCTAAAAAGTTACGAACAATTGCGTGTGTCAAATTTCATCGAATACAGTCTTTATTGCTTGTTTCAAACGAGTCCGATAACGCATCCGATAGATTCATACAGAATGGTACATAATGCATCGTAGCCTTGATCAGTCTTATCAGATTTTCGGGATAACCTTTGTTAAATGATAACCTTTAAAAGTATATAATTTTACCCAATATCAATTTCAGATGCCGAAGTAGAAATAGCAGGAAAAGAAAACTTGTTACTAAACTCGTAGGTATGAACAAATCGTAGGATTGCTCAACATGATCCAATGAGAAATACTGGATTTCCCCAGTTAGCACGTCGACTGGTGCCGTTCAATGTTTCCGCTTTCATAGCATCTGTAGCAATTTTGTATCAAAATTAGCTGATATGAATACAGGGCATCCGAGACACTGTGGTTGTAAAATTCAAATATAATCCCTCCCTCAAGCTGGAATCGGTTGAATCACAGCGACTTGTTTACAAAGCATATTGCCGATATCATTTTCAAAGTCACGTCCTTCGTATCGAAATTCGACTCCCCCGCAGCGTTCAGTGCCATCCGCACTTTTACGTATAAATTTAACGCGAGCATAGGTTTATTTATCTTTGGAAACGAAACACCAACAATAAGAAACAGTGCGACGAGTTACGCGTCTTGAAACTACACATTCAATATCCATTCCTTTCAGCGCATTTCCCTCTTTGCCATGGCCTACTGGTTAGATTTTTGTCCTATTTGGTTGCCATAGTTGAGATTAAACGTTGGATGGCGCTTTTTATTTTCCTTCAATCAAGCGTCAGACGAAAATTCGTATTTAGGTAAATACTAGGAGAAACAGACCCCAAATGGTAGCCAAACATTTATTGACCGGAAAATGAAAGATTTGTTCGGTAATCCATTCCCGGGCAGGGCAAACATCATGGGTGAATGTTTATATTGCAATAACAAATAATAACCGTAAAGCGAGATAATATTTACATCGTAAAAATTCTGATCGTACTCCGAGGGCGAATCGTGGGGGCCCGAAGTGGAGAAGATTTGAATTTTCAACTTATCCGACGATGGAAGAGTTATAACAACACTCGAGGAGCCTTTATTGGACGGGATGGAAAGTTCTATTTTATGGACACTTGAGAGCTCTGGAGCACAAACACAAGCTCACACATGTATTCTTGGAACGGAAGCTGCTCCAGCAGTTTGTTTGCAATTTTCTCTCTTATCTTATTATAATGCGGTGCTTACTTCTGTTCTGGCAGGCAGATGGTTTTCTGGTGGTTGCTTGGTTGTCAAACTGGATGGGGTTGAAGTGGTGTTTGCCGGATTCGATTCAATTTGTCTTTGCGGGTACTATTCGGCTTTGCATGAGTCGGGCTTTCACAGATTTATCGGTCGGGAGAAAGCTGAATGGGTAGGAAACTTGCCTTCATTGCAACAATAAATTTTAGCGCGATTTGGCATGTCTCGTTTGAATTAGGAAACATTCATTCCTCAATTGAACCATAAATCCGCGTGGGATGTGACTTTGATTTAGCTTCATATTACGACCTTCTTTTGTTCCGTTATTACAATTTGCGGAAGTGTCTTGAAATTGTTGGAGTAGCATTTTGGTTCTAAACGAAGTTTACGATGCAGTTTGCTCAACTAAAGAATGTTTTAGTCAAAAAGACTGATAGTGACTGAGTTTCTGGAAAATAGGTAGTTTATTTATTTATTTATTTATTTATTTATTACTAGCTGATCCCCTTGCGAGCGTTGCTACGCCTGCAACTAAATGAATGAACATTACATAGAACTAACGCTTTTTTTAATGAGTTTTTTTTTGAGTAATAAGGAGTTCAAACTTCTATCAGAACATTCTTCTTACCCAGACAATACACAGTTTGTAGCTTAGTTACCTGGATAATTCTCAGGATTGGTTGAAATTTGTGATTGAATTCACCATAGGAACATTTCTTGCATTCAAAAAACCCCGCATACCATTTTTGATTCCATTTACTTGATCAGTTCTCAAGCTGTGTTTCATTTGTATGCGAGCCGGAAGGGGGAAGCGGTTTCAAACAATCATAAGAACCTTCCCCAGCCCCAAAAATACCTGCATACATATTTTCACTCCGATCGGTCAGACAGACAGTCAGACAGAAATCCATTTTAATATAAATAAAAATCCTGTTTCCAATAACCCCCACATGCCAAATGTGGTTTCATTTACTTGAAAAGTTCTCGAGTTATGCAGAAAATTGCGTTTCATTTGTATGAGAGCCCCCCCCCCCCTTTCAAAGGGCAAAGGGGTCTCAAACCACCATAGAAATATGTCTGACCTTAAAAAAAATCCACATGCCAAATTTGATTCTGTTTGCTTTATAAGTTCTTGAGAAATTTAGAAATTTGTGTTTCATTTGTTTGAGAGCCCCTTCCACCCCCCCATCCCTTCAGAAGGCGGAAGAGTTTCAATGACCATAAAGCATTTTTCTCCTTCAAAAACCTCCATATGCCAAATTTGGTTCCATTTGCTGGATTAGTTGTCGAGTTATGCAAAAATTTTTATTTCATTTATATAGGAGATCCCTCCCTCCACTTTAAGAAGTAAGAGGGGTCTCAAATCATCATAGAAACATTTCTCTCCTTCAAAAACCTCTATATGCCAAATTTGGTTCCATTTTTTGATTAGTTCTCGAGTTATGCATAAATTTGTGTTTCATTTGTATGGGAGCCCCCCCCCCCTTCAGAAAAGGGAGGGGTCTCAAATTAGCATTGAAACAGTATTCATCTACAAAAACCTCCACATGTCAGATTTGGTTCAATTTGCTTGATTAGTTCTCGAGTTATACAGAATATTATATTTCATTTGTATATGAGCCCCCCCTTCCAGGGCGAAGAGGAATCTGAAACCATCATAGAAACCTTTCTTACCTTTAAAACCTCACACATGCTAAATTTGGTTTCTTTTGCTTGGGGTCTCAAGCCACCGTAGAAACATTTCTTGCCTACAAAACCTCCACATGCCATATTTGGTTCCATTTGTTTGATTAGTTCTTGAGTTATGCAGAAAATAGTTTTTCATTTGTGTTCCGAACGACGCAAATGATACACCTGGATACGAAAGGGTTACACGGTCAACCCGCAGCAAGAGAACCATAGTTTGATAAGTTTGCCAATACAATTGAATTGAATTGTCATGGATAGGAAGAGTTGAATTCAATAGTTATAGTAATAAAACAAAACACATATACACACACATGTCAGAACTTTTCACAGCTAGAACAAAGAACATTCACTACGTTGAACATCGTTTTTTCTAATTATTCACAATTTGATATTCTAGTTTGTTGAATTTTTGATTATTGTTGGACAGTGATTTGAAAACAAATAAGGACTAGAAATGTAAGTCAAACATAAACATAAACATTGAAAAGTTACTAATGAACAAAAATATACATTACAGCTTAAAAGCTAACTCATGCACATGCAATAAAACGAGTTGTGCTGTATCGGTCCGAAACTCCCTATCTGTCCCAACAAACTTTTAAGATTTCTAACGGTTTAGATTTCTTTCGGAAATGCCGCACTCAGAGAAACTTCCCGTCGTTGCATTAGAGGAAATGTCTTCAAGCGGGTGTCTGCTATTAGGCGATACTAACCTCAACCCAGATACACATCAGGAAAGTGTCAGTGCCAGTTTAGATGTCTGCCAAGTGCATTTAGAAGCAACACCTTCTATCGCAGGATCAGTTAACAGCCGTTCGACTGCAAATAGTTCCAGAGCAGCTCGTGCAGTTCTAGATCTGCAACGACTGGAAGAAGAGAGGCGTTTGGAGATGGACTTTCTTGCCAAGAAGTACGAAATCTTGCAAGCCCAACTCGAACAAGAAGAAAACAGTAGTGCCAGAAGTCGTCGATCGCGGAGAAGTTCACAAAGGACACAGGATTGGGTTCAGAGTCAAGTTGTCCCGACTACGAGTGTCACCACCGAATCATTGCCAATTCTAGTAGGTGCTCAGTCTCGGACCGGAACGATCCCAAAAGTGATTCCAGTAGTCCAAGAATCGTATGGTGCTACTGCTAATGTCGAATGTTATGAACAGGAAAACCAGTCAGCCTTCGGAAATCAGAGTGACCAAGTGCCATTAATAGTGCAAAAGCCAACCGTTTCATCGGTAATTCCTACATCGTACAACGGTGTCACCACATCGGTGAGTAGTGCGAATGTATACAGTGGAGCAATAAGTGGACTTAACACTATTTCGATGGTTCAAAATGCGAATTCGGCAGCAGTCGATTTTTCTATTTCTCCGAATCGCACACCGGAGAGTTTAATGAGAGAGCTTCACGAACTTCAGAAGAGGGTGGATGGTCTTCAGCTACAGTTAGCAGGCGAAAGAAGCCAACATGCCCAGCAACAGATTCAACCGAACCAAACTACAGGACACGGATTCAAGATGCCACCAATTCCGGAATCCCAGTCTTCTATATCGTTTGGGCAAACAAGGTTGTTCCCCATGCCAACGCGTGATTGGACAAATGAGTTGCCACTTAGAAGATGTACCACGACAGTTGTCTCTTGGGTAAGTCAATCGTGCTCCAATACCATAACAAATACAACGTCTTTAAGGGACTCGTTGCCACCCATAAGACCAACTGATATGACCAATAAAACACCCCCTCGTACAAGCGGACCATGCTTATTCCCCCCATTTATGCCATTCGTTTCGGTGCATCCACCTTTGGCCCAGTCAACTCCCCTCCGTGCTTACAGTATCATCCCATATATCGCCAGTTATGTCGTCGATGGTCCCTACCTCTGCCCCTATCGTAGCTCCCCTCGACATCACACCGCGTCAGTTATTTGGTGGTCCTAACTCGCAACAACTTGCTGCCAGACACGTCGTGCCCAGAGAGCTGCCAGCTTTCTCCGGAGACCCCGTCGAGTGGCCGTTGTTCCTGAGCTGCTTTCAGAATTCAACAGAGATGTGTGGATATTCCCAAGGTGAAAACCTTATGCGACTACAACGCTGTCTCAAAGGAAATGCTTTGGATGCAGTTCGAAGTTATCTGATGCATCCATCGTCTGTCCAACTAATTATCGATACGTTGAGGATGCTGTATGGACGACCAGAGCTAATCATCAACTCTTTATTGTCCAAAGTACGTTCAACACCATCTCCCAAGCCAGATCATCTAGAGACGCTAATCACTTTCGGGTTGGCATGCAAAAATCTCTGCAGCCATCTTCAAGCCGGAGAACTTCACGACCATCTATCGAACCCATTACTGCTTCAGGAGTTGGTTAATAAACTACCAGCTACACTGAAGTTGAATTGGTCTCTTTTCAAGCGTCAACATGCAATCGTCGATCTCACCACATTTGGGTCTTATATGGAACAACTGGTGACAGCCGCTAGTGACGTAACATTCACTCACGACGCAGATGGTCATCGTACCAATAAGCATGATAAGCCAAAGCCGAAGGACAAAATGTACGTTAATGCACACGCTACCGAGGAGAGAAAGTTAGATAGTTTCAACAGTATCGAACGTCAGAAAAACAACCCAAAGCCGTGTCTCGTCTGTCAGAAGAATGGCCACAAGGTAAAGGATTGTCATGTCTTTCGCAAGATGAGTATCAGCGACCGTTGGAAAACTGCACTGGAGCGTTTTCTGTGCCGTCGTTGCTTAGGTTCCCACGGAAAGTTCCCTTGTAAAGCGAGTACCTGCGGAGAAAACGGATGCGAGGAACGACATCATCAGCTGCTTCATCCCGGGAAAACGGAAGGACTCCAGCCAACTTACGTTCCAAAGACAACAACTACTCTTACTGTTCATCGTCAACAACATCAGACGGTACTGTTCCGGATAATACCGGTTTTATTGCATAGTAGGAAGAAATCAATCCAGACTTACGCCTTCCTCGATGACGGCTCTTCGAAGACGCTGATTGAATCATCGATAGCTAAAGAACTAGGAGTGTCTGGCGACGTACGTCCATTATGCCTGCAGTGGACTAGTGGTATTGAGCGAATGGAAGACGAATCTCAACGAATCGAGCTGGAGATTTCGGGAGTAAAGATGACGAAACGACATGTTTTAAAGGAAGTATACACCGTCAAAAGTCTCAATCTGCCAGTGCAATCCATGGACTTTAGTAAACTTGCTGAGGAATTTTCGCATCTTCAAGGTTTGCCAGTCGATAGCTACGCAGATGCTGTTCCCACAATCCTTATTGGCTTAGACAATTCGTTCGTGATGACATCGTTAAAATGCAGGGAAGGAGCAAGGGTAGCGTTACCGCTGCCAAAACCAGATTAGGTTGGACTGTTTTTGGAAGCATATCCGCTGATATTGAGTTTTCAGCTCATCGTCTATTGCACATTTGTTCTCGTACACCCGATCAAGATCTTCATGAATTGGTCAAGCAATTTTTTGCCTTAGAAAGCATGGGACCTGTATCCACGATCATAGAAAGCGATGAAGATCGACGTGCTCGGCAAATTCTGGAAAGTACCACTATCCGGACAGAATCAGGAAGATTTCAAACAGGTTTGATATGGAAATACGATAATGTGGAGTTTTTTGACAGCAGACCAATGGTGGAGAAGAGATTCCACTGTCTGGAACGCCGACTAGCCTCAAAGCCCGAGTTGTACACCATCGTAAAAAACCAGTTAAAAGAGTATCAGTCTAAAGGGTACGCACAAAAAGTGACCCCAGAAGAATTGGCAAGTTTTGATCCGAAACGTACCTGGTTTCTACCTTTGAACGTCGTACTGAATCCGAGGAAGCCGAATAAGGTTCGGTTAGTATGGGATGCAGCAGCAAAAGTCCAAGGCCAGTCCCTCAATTCAAATCTTCTTGCGGGTCCAGATCTTCTCGCACCGTTGCCTGCAGTCTTGTGCCCGTTCCGACAGTTCGAGATAGCTATCAGTGCGGATATCTGCGAGATGTTTCACCAGCTCTTAATCCGTCCAGAAGATCGATCAGCTCAGTTGTTCGTGTTCCGAGACGATCCATCCAAGCCCTTTGATGTGTACGTTATGAACGTGGCAACATTTGGTTCCACCTGCTCTCCTACTGCCGCTCAATTCGTTAAAAATCGGAACGCTGAGGAGTACGCACATCAATATCCAAAAGCAGCTGAAGCAATCATCAAACATCACTACGTGGACGATTTTCTGTACAGTGTGAACACTAAGGAGGAAGCTGTAGAATTGGCGTTGCAAGTTAAGTTGGTACACTCCAAAGCTGGATTCAACATTCGGAATTGGCTGTCAAATTCCCACCACGTTCTAACACGGGTCGGGGAACCTCGATCAGAACCATCAAGTAAGCTGTTGGTGGACAAATCGGCTGCGTATGAACGAGTTCTCGGTATGATATGGAAACCAGAAGATGATTCGTTCGTTTTTCAAGGTGTGTTTCGAGAAGAAATACAGGCGCTGTTTCAAGATGACGTTGCGCCGACCAAAGAGAAGTGCTACGGGTTGTTATGAGTATCTTCGATCCTGTAGGTCTTGTAGCAATCTTCGTTGTTCATGGCAAGATACTTGTGCAACATATTTGGCGAACCGGTCTAGTTTGGGATGCACGCATATCCAACAATCTATTGGATGAATGGAAGAGATGGACCAAACTACTGCAACAGCTAGACCAAGTTGTGATTCCACGTTGCTACTTTCCAGGTTACACTTCCAAAGCTTACCGGTCCTTGGAAATGCACATATTCGTCGATGCTAGCGAGGAAGCTTATGCAGCAGTAGCCTATTTTCGTATTGTTGATGGTACGAGAGTTCGCTGTTCCCTGGTATCGGCGAAGACTAAGGTAGCACCCTTGAAACTGCTGTCTATCCCTAGACTGGAATTGTTAGCGGCTGTTCTCGGTGCGAGGTTGTCGAAATCTGTAATTGAAAACCACACGTTTCGAATAAACCGGAAGATTCTATGGAGTGATGCTGCCACGTTCCATTCTTGGCTACGTTCGGATCCTAGGAAATATCGACAATTTGTTGCCTTCAGGCTGACCGAAATTCTTGAGCTGACACAGGCTGATGAATGGCGGTGGGTACCCTCACGTTTAAACGTTGCCGATGATGCAACAAAGTGGGGTAAAGGTCCGAATATCAGTAGCGATAGTCGTTGGTTCCATGCCCCATCCTTTCTCTACCAACATCCGGATCAATGGCCTAAGCATATGGCTAAAGTAGAGGACACAGTGGAGGAATTACGTCCAATATATCTTCATCATCACATCGTCGTACCACAGCTAGTACAGTTCGCAAGGTTTTCGAAGTGGGAGCGCTTGGTACGTGCTGTAGCTTACGTACACAGATATATCGACGTGCTGCGTTGCAGAATCGAGAAGAAACCCTTAAAGAAGACAGAGTCGTTAAGCCGGGATGAATTTCAAAGAGCGGAATCAACAATCTTCAAGTTAATTCAACACCAGGCGTATGGAGATGAAATCGTAATCCTTCATAAGAACCAAGGACTTCCTGTTGAGCAGCACAAGAAAATTGAAAGAACCAGCAAAATTTCCCAGCTCTCTCTATTTCTGGATGATCAAGGTATCATGCGAATGGACAGCAGAATTGCAAACGCACAGCAGGTGTCATTCGATTTCAAATTTCCAATCATCCTCCCAAAAGTTAATGGTGGAACGAAGCTCCTCGTCGATTGGTATCACCGGCAATACAAACACTGCAATGTAGAAACGGCAGTCAACGAGATGCGCCAAAAGTTTCACATCTCAGAGATGCGGGTAGTTTTAAAACAGGCCAGAAATCAGTGTCAGTGGTGTAAAGTATACAAAGTGGTGCCGGCGATACCCCGAATGGCACCACTTCCTCCGGCAAGAACAACCGCGCACATTCGGCCGTTCACCTACGTTGGCGTAGATTATTTTGGGCCGATGTTGGTTAAACAAGGTCGCAGCGAGGTGAAACGTTGGGTAGCACTCTTTACCTGCTTGACGATACGTGCAGTGCATCTTGAGATAGTGCACAACTTGACCACAGAGTCCTGCAAGATGGCAATAAGGCGATTCATCGCACGGAGGGGCTCCGATGGAGATATTCAGTGACCGGGGTACAAACTTTGTAGGAGCGAGCCGAGAACTCAAAGCAGAACTTCAACGAATAAACCATCACCTGGCTACAACATTCACCAATGCAGACACACAATGGCGTTTCAATCCACCTTCTACGCCGCGCATATGGGGGGTCTTGGGAACGCATGGTCCGATCCGTGAAAAGTGCACTGGCATCACTGCACGTTGGTCGTAATCCAGATGATGAGACTCTCCGCACGGTGCTCGTCGAGGCGGAATCTTTGGTGAACTCGAGACCTCTCACCTATTTACCTATTGACTCTGAGGAGCAAGCAGCACTTACACCGAACAGTTTTTTAATGCTGAGCACTAACGGAGTCAACCAACCGGCTAGGGAGCTGGTTGCCGACAGGGCGATGCAACGCTGCAACTGGAACCTGTGCCAACAGCTATTGGACAGATTCTGGACTCGATGGATAAAAGAGTATCTGCCAACAATCACCAAGCGCACCAAATGGTTCGTTGATTGCAAACCAGTTCAAGTTGGAGATCTAGTAGTGGTAGTAGACGAACGAGTTCGAAATGGTTGGACAAGAGGACGGGTGTTACGTGTATTTCCTGGACGCGATGGTCGAGTACGACACGCAGAAATTAAGACGGCCATCGCAGGAGTGGTGGATCGATCCGTAGCGAATCTAGCGGTTCTGGAGGTTGGCGGTACAGCCGAAGTGGACTTCAGGCAATACGGGTCGGGGTTGTTCCGAACGACGCAAATGATACACCTGGATACGAAAGGGTTACACTGGTCAACCCGCAGCAAGAGAACCATAGTTTGATAAGTTTGCCAATACAATTGAATTGAATTGTCATGGATAGGAAGAGTTGAATTCAATAGTTATAGTAATAAAACAAAACACATATACACACACATGTCAGAACTTTTCACAGCTAGAACAAAGAACATTCACTACGTTGAACATCGTTTTTTCTAATTATTCACAATTTGATATTCTAGTTTGTTGAATTTTTGATTATTGTTGGACAGTGATTTGAAAACAAATAAGGACTAGAAATGTAAGTCAAACATAAACATAAACATTGAAAAGTTACTAATGAACAAAAATATACATTACAGCTTAAAAGCTAACTCATGCACATGCAATAAAACGAGTTGTGCTGTATCGGTCCGAAACTCCCTATCTGTCCCAACAATTTGCATGGTAGCCCTCCTTTCTCAAGGCGCGAGGGGTGTCGAACTATAATAAGATCCTTTCCCGGACCCAAGAACCCCTGCATACAAATTTGCATAGCGGTAGTGGATAGTTCTCATGTTTGGTTTAAATTTGTGTTTCGTATGTATAGGTACCCATCCTTTTCAGAGTGAGGAGAGGTCATTAAATTACCACAACAACATTTCTTGCCTTCAAAACTCACCACATACCAATTTTGGTTCCATTTGCTTGATTAGTTCTCGAGTTATGCAGGAATTTGTTTTTCATTTGCATGAGGATCCCACCCTTTCTAGTAAGCGGGAGGGTCTCGAACCATCATAAGATGCTTTCCTGACCCAAAAACCACTGATATACCAAATTTGCAAAGCAGTAGGTATAGTTCTCATGTTTGGTTGAAATTTGTTTCATTTGTATGAGAGCTCCCCTTTCAGAGGGAGGAGGGGCTTTGAACCACCATAGAAACATTTCATGCCTTAAAAACTCGTCCATTCCAAATTTGGTTCCATTTGCTTGATTATTTCTCGAGTTATGCAGAAATTTGGGTTCCATTTGTTTGAGAGCACCCCTTCCCCCTTCCTCCTCATATGACGGAAGAGTCTCAAATCACCATAGAAACATTTCCTCCTTCAAAAACTTCCACATGCGAAATTTGGTTCCATTTCTCTTATTAGTTCTCGAGTTATGCAGAGGACTTGCGTTTCATTTGAATGAGGTCCCTCCCCTTTCAGAAAGGAGGAGGGGTCTCAAATCAACATAGAAACAATTTTTGTCTTCAAAAATCACCACATACTAAATTTGGTTCCATTTGCTTGATTAGTTCTCGAGTCATGCAGAATACTGTATTTCATTTGTATTGAGACCTCCATCCCCTTCTAGAGATGGGAAGGGTCTCAAACCAACATAGAAACATTTTTTGTCTTAAAAAACCTCCACATGCTAAATTTCGTTCCGTTTGCTTGATTAGTTCCTGAGTTATGCAGAATATTGTGTTTTATTTGTATGGGAGCCTCCCTTTTATGACGGGGAGGGTTCTCTGCTACCATAAGAAACCTTGTTTGCCTTCAAAAACTCACAACATGCTAAATTTGGTTTCTTTGCTTGATTAGTTCTCGAGTTGTGTAGAAATTTGTGTTTCATTTGTATGGGAGCCCCCTTTCCAGTGAAGGGAGGGTCTCAAACCATCATAAGATTATTCTCCGGCCCCATAAATCTCTGCATACAAAATTTCACGCCGATCGGTCTTCCGCTCGCGAGTTAAATCGTGACAAAGAAAACCCCAACTCATTTTTATTATATAGATGATTGTTTTCATCTGACATCGTGGTTCTAATGAAATTAGTTAAAAATACGCGAAATATACAAGAGTTGTCTAAAATCAAAAACGTTACATGCTTCTAAAAATAGGCTACATATAGAATTGACGGGATCATTTGCTGCATAGTCAGTATTCCTTGGTACTGCCTATAACAATTGTCTTGACCGCAAAAGACGTTCCGGGGCGTAAAAACGAACATGCTTGAGCAGAGCGGGATATTCAACTTCACCTTTAATTAGTTTAGCTCCGTATGCCGCTCGGTTAATTTTGCGACCAACATTCAGTGGTTCAATTCCCAGCAATTCACAGCGTTTCTCGTACGGCGGCAAGTTTAACGGATCACGCCACGGTAGGTTCCTTAGAGCGTATCTGACAAACTTCCGTTGGACAGCTTCGATTCTCGTGCTCCAAACTGCCTCATATGGTGACCACACTATCGATGCAAATTCCAGAATGGACCTGGTCGTTGAAGTCTTTGCTAATTTTCGAAAAAATCCCAGCTGACGATTAGCTTTGTCCACGATGGCAGAGAAGTGGAGTTTGAATGTCAATTTGCAATCCAACAGCACTCCGAGATCTCTAGCCTTTACCACACGTTCAAGTTGCTGCCCATCTATGTTGTAGTCGTACAGAATTGGAGATTTTCGCCGGCAGTAGTAAGTGATACAGAACTTGGGGACGCATTCGAAGGTAGTTCGTACAATACCACTTTCCAGTTTAGAGGAGTTTAGAAGTTCCTGAAGTTCTCCTCTGGCACGTCGCATCGAAGTAGTTTGGCTAGAAGAACATCATGGTTCACAGTGTCGAAGGCAGCTTTGATATCGGTATATACAGCATCTACTTGCGCACCGTTCTTCTTGAAAACAGGCCGCATATGGGACCTCTTCCAAACAAATGGAAACTCCTGCTGTTGAAGCGATTGGTTGAAAACAGCTACGAATGGTGCAATCAACGAGCGCCACATTTTTTTAAAGATGTAGGCGGGGATTCCATCGGGACCAGGACAAGCTTCTGTAACGCAAACTCCACCATTTGCTCATCAACTTGGAAGACATCTAAATCAACCATATCTCGTAGTACAATATGATTGGCAGCGTCAATTTCCTTGAAGAGAATTCTAGAGCTAGATGGCAGTGATCAAGGGGGACCACATGTTCTGCCGCTAGCGCTGCAAATCCATTGGTCATGTTTGAATCGTTGCTGAAGATTTGGTCTAATAACGTTTGCATTAAAAAAATGGACAAAAATTTGTTGATTTTTCATGGGTTTACCTTCACCCGCACTAACGAAATTATCCATACAGCATTAATCATAGTAACCCATGAGTTAGCTCTATCAGTCGAACTCTAACCGTGATGACAAAAACAGTGAAGCAACTCCGTTCAGAAGCATGCGCGTTCAGAGAACGGCACCCCGCCTCGTCAAAAACGGACATCGTGCGGCACTTTGTGGACGCCGGATACGCCCGTTCCGGCTATTGTAAGTGTAGCCGTAACCGTAATAAAACATCTACTCAGTTTGAGATTCAGAACGGTAATGAACAATTTTTTTTTATTTAACTATCATAAACAATCATTGGTAACTATACTACTCTTCACCATCGCCTACTTCAACACTCCTCCTCGATGGTAGTATTCCAGTTGCTTCTCGAAACTTGCGTAACGTCACCGCTTGGAGTGGCTTGGTCAGCATGTCCGCAATCATCTCTTCGGTGGGGCAGTAAACCGCTTGAATTTTTACATTGGTCTCCATCTCTCGAATATAGTGATTTTTGGTCTCAACATGCTTTGATCTGCGACTCACTGTAGGTGAAATCAGTTGCTTGATACAGGACTGATTATCCTCAAAAATAGTGATCGATAGGCTAACTGGTACAGTGAAATCTCCTAGAATCCGTAAAATACACTGGACCTCCTGGCAGCATTCAGCAAGTGCGATGTACTCAGCTTCGTACTGCTCAGGGTCACACACGTCTGCTTCTTCGAACTCCAATATACTGGATCTCCTCCTAGTTGGAACAAATATCCGGAAGTAGATTTTCGGTCTTTTGCATCTCCTGCCCATTCTGCGTCTACGTAAACGGTTAACGGATCTGCATTGATGGCCAGGTCTACTGTGTGCTTCAAGTAGCGCAGAATCCGCTTTGCTTCTATCCAATCAGCTTGTGATGGATAGCTCATCTTTCGTCCCAGGATTGATACGCTAACGGCGATACCCTGACGAGTATTAACGGCAACATAGAGCAAACCACCAACCAAGCTAGCGTACTGCGAATTGTTCGGTAGTTTATCGCTCTCTTCCTTGGTTTGCAAATGTCCAGGATCCAATGGAATCTTTGATGGCTTAGCTTCATCCATTCCGAATCGGCTCAGGAGTTTCTGAATGTACCTGCTTTGATTCAGCGAAATTGATCCTTCGGTTTGTCTGACTTCAACCCCAAGAAAATTGCGAATATCGCCCAACGACGTCACTTTGAATTGTTTGTTCAGTCCTCAAATAATGGCCTGGTACTCGTCCTCAGTGCAACAGGCCACAACGATGTCATCAACGTAAACAGCTAGGTAAACGCGATCGTCACCTGTTCCACGATAATAGAGGCAGGAATCGTTCTTGGACTGCTTGAATCCCATCTTCTTCAGTGCGGCGTCAAAAGTGGTGTTCCAGACACGACCGGCTTGCTTTAACCCATATAGGCTCTATCGTAGGCGGCAAACTGCATCATCATTGTCTGAACGTATTCCGAGTGGCTGTTTCATGTAAACGGTTTCTTGCAGTTCCCCGTTTAGGTAAGCGGTCTTATCGTCAGCATGTTTCAGCAGCAACTTCCTCTGGGTAGCGACGGTTTCGAGAATCTTGAAGGTTACCTGCTTGACAACTGGTGCGAATACTTCATCGTAGTCGGTTCCAAATTTTTGTGTGATCCCTTGTGCCACGAGTCTTGCCTTGTACCGTACCACATTGCCTTGTTTGTCCTCCTTCCTCTTGAATATCCATTTGCATCCAATCGCTTTTCGTCCGGCTGGTAGCTCTTCCAAATCCCAGGTTCGGTTCTGCTTCAACGAGTTCAGCTCATGTTCGATTGCTGCTAGCCATAATTCATGCTCCGGACCAGTAACTGCTTCCTTGTAGGTTCTCGGTTCGGGTTGCTGCTTGTAGATCACATTTGAGGACTCGGTGTACCACACCGGTGGTTTTCCTTTCGTGACTCTTTCTGACCGCCTCGGTTGCGGTGATTCAAGAACTTCTTCTGTGCTGCTCAAGAATTCGTCTATACTGATATCGGTTGATTCGTTTTGTTCCTCCTCTTCCTGAACCAGCGTGGAGTCGACCTATGGAAAGTCTTCATCAATATCGTCATCAATAGCGTCATCATTATCATCATGAACTATCATCTCATCAGGCTGCTGGTGGCTGTACTCGAACTCGACAACGTTAGGGTGTGACATCTGCTTCATGTTATCATTGGCTTTTAGAAAACGAACGTCCCTGCTTATCACCACTTTGTCGGTATCTGGATGCATCAATTTGTACGCCTTATGATTGTCTGAATAGCTGACGAAAATCATTCTTTCAGCTTTCGGCTCCAGCTTGGTACGCTTTTGAACATATGCACGTGAACATATGCAGGACTTCCGAAAACATGGATGTGCTTAAGATCAGGAGCTCGTCCATTCCAATTTTCACACGGCGTCTTCTGCACCGATTTTGACGGAAGAACGTTCTGCAAGTAGACTGCTGTGTTGACTGCTTCCGCTCAATATCGCTATCCGAGATTCGCATCAATCAGGAGACATCTTGCCATCTCAACCTGGCTCCGATTTTTTCTTTCGGCAACACCATTCTTCTGCGGGGTATAAGCACCGGTATACTGAGGCGTGATCCCCTCGGCTCGGTAAAATCGTCCTAGTGCTTTTGACTTGTATTCACCGCCTTGGTCCGAGCGAATGATTGACGGCTTTTTCCCAAACCTTGTTTCGACCATCCGAACGTAGTGCATAATCCTTTCAGCAGCTTCTGATTTTCTTTGCAAGAAATATACCACATTAAATCTTGAGAAGTCATCAATCATGGTCATAAAATATCTTGATCCTCCTGGGGTGACTGTTCTCATAGGGCCACAGATGTCGGTGTGGACCAGATCCAATACAGCTCTCGATGATCTTTCAGCTTCCTGGGGAAATGGTGAACGGGTCATTTTTCCCTCGAGGCAGCATTCACACGCTTCCTTCACCGAACATTCTTCAATGTGGATTCCTGTAGCCAGCTTATCGTTGACCAATTGACGGATGGCATTTGGATCTCGGTGTCCCAACTTCCTGTGCCAGTGGTGCAAGCATTTCTCTGTGTGCAACGCTGCTGCTTTCTCAGTTTTTGCAAGCTTTAGATTATACAATTCTCCAGACTTCATGGCTGTAGCTGCATGCTTACCGTTGTGCGAAATTACACAGTCGTTGCCAGCAAACACAACTTCTGCTCCTTTCTCGGTCAGATTGCTAACGGACACCAAATTTGTTTCCAGCTCCGGAACCAGTAGAACCTCTGACAAGGTAATTTTCTTCACAGCACCATTCTTTCCTCCGCAGATCAGCAATCCGGTACCTTTGGCCTTCACTTCAGCAATATTGCCATTAGCGAGAGTTACGTTTGTTCTTGAAATCGGCATCATTTCACTGAAGAATTCTTCATCTCAACACATGTGACTTGACGCGCCTGAATCGATGATCCATCTGTTGTTCTTGAACTTCGTCTCTGATCGGCCTGAAAATGCGAACTCGTCATCAAGGGTTTCTTCCTTCACTGCTCGTGCCTTCGGCTTGAATGGTTTTCGATCTTTCGGCGGATTTGAGTCTTTGCTCTGGTTCAGTAATCGGCAGTCCTGTTTCTTGTGCCCTGGCTTATGGCAATGGTGGCAAAACATCTGCTTCGACCCGAATTAGACCTTCAGCAAAGATTCGCTACGAACATTGTCACGTCTCTTGAGGGCTTCATCTATCAATTTTCCTCTTATCAGATCCATGGTCAGCTCGTCGTCTGGTCGGTTCTCCAACGCAATTCCCAGATTATCGTACGATTCCGGCATGCTTCGTAATATCATCAGCATCGTGATTTTGGCCGGCAACTCGTACCCTGCGTAGGCGATTCGTTCAAACAGATTTTCCATTTCTTCAAGATGCCGCTCCAGATCGTCACCCTCCGTGTATTGCATATTGATCACTCGGCGTAACATGGCTAGTACCGACGTGATGCTTGACTTCTGATAGTGGTCCACTAATGACTTCCAGGTTTGCTTCGCGGTAGTGCACTTCTGGATCAATCTTCGCTGGTTCATTCCGACGAGTGCGCTATGGTTGCCCGAGTCTTCTGATCACCTTTCTTCCAAGCATCCGTTTGAGGATTCGGGGTAGCTTCCTCAACATACTTCCAGAGTTCCTCACGAACCAAGAGCATTTCAACGTTGAAATTCCAGCTCTCGAAATTTCCGTTGTTCAGCTTCTCGATGGCGAACTTGTTCCCGTCCATCTTGAGATCTTCCGGTAAATCCAATTACGGCGGAAAACTTCTTCAAATAAAATAATCATCGTGAATAACTTCCAACTTTTAGCGGCCCATAACCTATTGTAAGTGTAGCCGTAGCCCGTAATAAAACATCTACTCAGTTTGAGATTCAGAACGGTAATGAACAAATTTTCTTTTTTTTATTTAGCTATCATAAACAATCATTGGTAACTAGACTACTCTTCACCATCGTCTACTTCAACACCGGCATCTACAACAACTTGGCACTATTAGACAACAATCAGAGCATCGAAAGAAAGCCCGGTTGCGGACGGCTGACGACCCTGAGCGACAAGAAGTTCCAAAGGATGCTGATGAGGAAGACCGAGGGAAAAGGTGGCTATATCGGTGCGTGCGCTTGGCCGGGAGGTCGATTCAATCGGCCAAATAGTGAAAAAGTACTTGGCTAACAAGATCATACATGTCAGGAAGCGGAAGTCGCGTCCACTGTTTTCGGACCTGCAGGCAATGATGCAGCGGTAGCATCTGAATAAAATGGTCAACTAGATTTTCCTGGCGAATAGCGACGTGGCGGTGGTGATGGACGACGAAACCTATCTCACCCTGGATGGCAATGGCTGGCAGGGCACTTCGTATTTTACTTCCCCCTTGAAGGAAGTTAGCTCCGAAGTGATGTGCATTTAACACATCAAGATTCTCCAAGAAGGTGGTGCTGTGGCTGACAACCAGCGAGAAGGGGATATCAATGCCGCTCTTTGTTTGCTCTGGACTGGCCGTGAACGGGGAAATTTATAGTACGAAATGCCTGCTGGAAGTTGCGTCGTTCATGAAGAAATACCATAAGGGCGAAGACGCGGTGTTCTGATCTCATCGGCCCACTACTTGAGGTGATCATTGGAGGAGATGGAGCGGCTGAATATCGATGTGGTACCCAAGTCGGTGAACCCGCCCAACGTCCCCCAGCTGCGTCCCATCGAGAATTTCTGGGTTAAACTGAAGCGTAAGATCTACTCCAACAATTTTGTCACGAAAACAGAGGGGGAATTGATAAATGAAACGAAGAATGAACTCAAAAACATGCCTACACGCATGTTTTCGTCCGACATGGCAAATATTCCGATTAACTGCCGGAAGGCCGCTCACAAGGATGTAGAAATTTTTTGCAAGTAAGCTTAAATAATTACCTTCCATGGGAAATTTATCAAAAGCAAGTCACCATCCTAAAAAAGTCCATTTTTTAAATGCAACCGTTATTATAGAAAAATACATGAGTGACGTATGAAACGCAAATGTTCTGTGACAACATCCTCTCAGCTGGTATACGACAAAAGAATACTCACCAAGAAGATTTTTATTTAGTAAAGATAGATTGCAGCGCCAGCTCTGCAGCAAGATCTGGAACCATAGAGAACAGACATCTTACTGGAATTTGAAAAGTGTGTAAGAAATTTAACGGTCACTTCAGAAAGACAACATAATACCCTTAAGCCCCTTAAGTTGATGTCGGTGGTAAATATAAATAGAGTAGGTTTGCGTTTTGGCAATACATATTTTTTGCCTTTTTTTTTTGCTTTTTGGGAAATCCATTTAATTTGCATTCACCACGAGGTATTTTACGAGATTCTAACGTATGTTGATTTGAATCCGCACACAACTTTTTGAAGGCCTTTTTTCTAACATAGATGTGTGTTTTCTGTGCTGAAACTAACGGTGATAACTAAAATATAAGAATTTTCATTAAGGGCCATAACAAAATGACTTGTTCATTGAAAGGATAACTGATTGATGTATTTTGATGGAAAATCTCTTTACTTTACAAAAAAATAAATATTAATGAATATTAATGTATACAGGGGCGAAGAGAATGGTGTTTGTTGGTATTAGTTACGAAAAATATGTAAACAATCTATGATATCGGAGAGTGACGTAAAACTCCAAAAACAAACGAATGGTAGCAAAGCAAGTTTAGTTTTTGTACGCATCCTTTTACTGTACAAGTAGGCCTTTTTTTGACGAAACCTTTTTAAAACTACACCGAACACCGAAAATAAACATTCTGCCTTGTGATTTGCTGCTGTTGTGAATTGTTGTTTTTGAAGATCTACGTCACGCATGTGTGCCAACAACAGGCTGTGCATCATCTCACAAACACAATGACAACGTTTTACAGCTTCTTTATCGATTTGGCGAGTGCATGTTTTCCCTAGTAGCACACTTGTTATAAACCAGCTGAGATGACAGCTTTGTGACTCAATCAAGTCACAATCAAGTTGCTGCAACCATTTATGACGATTGTGTGTTGCTTGGGTTGGTTCTATTAATCAGTTTTTTACAGACTTTGACTCTCCAGCTGTTTTTTCTGTACCCAACGAAATCTTCAATCTGGCGACACTGCGGCAAATTTGTTGGATTGTGGATTTTGGGTTATACTAGACGTTTTGACAACGCTTTATCGTGCCAAAACATTCGTAATTTTCATATGCATCATATATTTGAAGAAATGGAATCAATATTTTCTTCGTGATTTTGGTAAACTTCTTGATCTAGAGCCAAACCACTGGGCTTACTCAGATGTGGCAATATAAAGCATCATCTTATAATTAGCGCTCGGAGATGCAGAAGAAATGTTATCAGAATAATATCGATCATTTTCTGGGATGGGGGTTTTTGAGAGCCGGAAGTTGTGCATTATTTTAGCCGGTCTCCCACTACCACTCCTACGAGCTATTTCTAAGGATGCCAGGATACTATAGATAGTTGAAACTGGAACTTTCTTGGTTTTCAAATGGTTCACAGTGAACTTTTTCCCGTGATTTATGTTCATTTGACAGAACTATGCAATCCACTCGCGTAATGCTGCTTGCTTCGACGGTATTTTGAACACAACTGGACAAGTTGAAACAAAACAAAACATACGATTATGTTCGGAAAACAGAGAGCATTGATTCACATAATATTTATTTTGTCTGTGCACATTTTTAGTTATGTATGAGAGACTTGAAACAACTCTCATTTTAAGTTATACCCCGTTAATCTTATAATGTCAAAAGACGAAAAATGACATACTTAAATTGTTTGTCTAAGACGGCAACTCTCTATACCTTCATTTAGTAAAAATAGACTGCAGTGCCATATTTGCGGCGAGATCCGCAATTAATGTAACAGTGACAAAAGATGACAAATTACATACTGGAAGATTTTGCCGACGACGACAGCTCTCTAGATCGTAAATTGACAAAGATTGACTGGAGCGCCATCTCTGAGGCAAGATTACTGTTCTGATAATCTCGAAAGACGACAAATGATATACTGTGAAACTTTGCCGACGACGGCAATTCTCTAGAGCTTCATTTGGCAAAGATAACTTCAGCGCCATCTCTGCAGCATGATTTGGAACTAATATGATGATATCAAAAGACGTTCCGTTACGCACCGAAAAACTTTACTCAAGACGCCAATTCTCTACAATGAGTCTGGAATGTTTTATATGCATTTATGTTAACACAGCCAAACTAAAACTTATTTCCCTTTGAAGCAAATTTCCGGGGGACAATTTTACCGAGATTAGTTTTTTTCTTCCAATGAATTTTCGAGACCTGAAATGATAGGTTGGTGCATAAAAATTGACTCTAAGTTAAAATTTCGAAATTCTACGAAGGGCTGAAATCCGGATCAATATTGACCGTAATGTCTGATGTGTCACTTTTTTGTACAACCACCTTAAACAGAATAAAAAAATACTTTTATGCAAAGAAAAGGGCTTCCATTAAATATTATTAATATTAATGAATAATATTAAAATAATATTATTAATATTAATAACCAATATTATAAATATTAAAGTCTGAAAATTGCAGTCCGTATGGTTAAAAATTAAAAACAAGATTGCGTAAATTGATGTTGCGCCATGGGTCAAAAGTTCAAAAATTGACTTAGAATTGACCCCAATATCTTACGAAGGATAATGAATATTAAATAATTTTTCAATTTTCATACCACTTAAGTTCTTAATGTCAGTGTCTTCAATCAAAATCCGAGCCTTACCGTCCAAACACAATGATAACGGAAACGGAACGGAAAACGGATATTTTGACAGTTGCTGCAAATTACTTCGATATGTCCAATTAGAATCGGCGTCGATCTAGCCTGTTTTCTTTCCGACAAGCAGGCATACTCAGATCGGGCTTTGCCGTTTTCCGTTTCCGTTATCATTGTGTATGGGCCATTACTGTCGAGGATGGAAAGCGCAGCCATAAAGCGGAACGACAAAATAAATAATAACAAAGCCTTTGCAGTCGAAAACAAGAAGCAACATCAGGGCCAAGCTGTGGGCGCATGGAATAATACACTGGTCTCGGAAAATTCAAAATAAGCGTATTCCAAATAAGTGCATATAACATTCGTAAATGTCACACTGCCTCAACTGACGATGATTCGCCGCCGTCCGTGAGCATCATTTGTTGCTTTTTACGACTCTCACTCTCACTCTACAGCGATGATCATTTACCATCACTCATTTAAAGTTATTGATCTTCACAGATTGTAACCACAGACAAACAGACATAACACATTGGTTACTAGAAATCATCGTCACTAAAACACTATCGATAGCTGTTGAGCACACTGTGGAAGGTGATAAAGCTGAACAGATGGCGGTACTGTGCTAACGCCAAACTTACGGGAATTGACTATGTGCGCCACCAGTGACGATACAACCAACTAAGAAATATTTCAATTGACCGTTAAATGCATGATCGATGAAGAAACCGTAAGTGTTATGTCTGTTTGTCTGTGTAGTAACTCTGAGCAAATCAGTGTTTGATTGGAACTATGAATTGAAAATGTTCCATCGATATTGGAGTTTTAATCACCTTTATTTACGATACTGTGTAACAGTATCAGTGTGTAACAGGCGTTTGCTTCAGCCAATAATATCAGCCACTCGAATGATTCAAATCATACCTAGATACTCATTACATTCGATAACACTTTCCATTCTCTTTCCTTTCCCCTTTCAGGCGTTAGGTGCCCGCATAACTAACAACGGTTTCATCTCAACCGACCAATAGCAACGTTCTAGATGGAAAACGAGACGTGATTTCCTTATTAAGGTGACACAAATTTTCCCAACTCAGCAAATCACGTAGATATCATTCCTTACCTCAGCGCATCACCATGAGTCTACTCTACTCGATCCAGTATTCGGATTATTTCAATAAATCCTGGCGAAATGATTCCACATTCGCAAACGACAGTTCTTCGCCGTCGCCGGTCAGCAGTCCCGGCCTGTTGCTGAACGACACGTACGAAATCTACGCCCCCAGCTATCCGTACGTGTCGTCGACGGAGGAGCAGAAGTACATTGATCAGCTAAGTGAACGGCTTAGGAATGGCTCAAATCACACGTACTACGGGGAGCCGATCGGAGGATGCTCCAACGGCGGCTACTGGGCCGGAGTGTACTTCGAGATCACCAGCTACTTGCTGTACGTGTTGATCTTTGTGACGGCCGTGATCGGCAACTCGATAGTGCTGTTCATCGTGCAGTCCAATCCGCGAATGCGCACCGTGACCAACTACTTCATCACAAACTTGGCCGTGGGAGATCTGATGATGACGCTGTTCTGCGTGCCGTTTACGTTCATCTCGTCCTTTGTGCTCCAGTATTGGCCGTTCGGATTGGCCATGTGCCGATTGGTGAACTACACCCAGGCGGTTTCGGTGCTGGTTAGTGCGTACACGCTGGTCGCGATCAGTGGCGATCGGTATATTGCGATCATGTGGCCTCTCAAGCCGAGGATTACGAAAACGTATGTTGCGATCGTTCGTGGGGCGTTGGAAGTGGAGTTGAACTGGGATTGTTTTCTTTCTTTTTTCGACAGGTGTTCCAAAGTGCTGATTGGAATTGTGTGGATCATAGCCCTGATAACGGCTGCCCCCATAGCGATTTTTTCGACGCTCACTCTGCCGACCGAGTACCATATGGTTTGTGATCTGTAAGTATCTTGATGATGTTAGCATATTATTTCCCTTCTTCTAAAGAACTTTTATTTACCATATGTTACACTCAGAACAAAGTAATTACGAGAACGTTATTTTTGCCTAATTTACTGTATAAAGCTGAACATTGGCTGATAATAACACAAATTTGTTGCATTATAGACGGAATTATTGGTCTGAACTTGATCGTTTTAGTCTCAGCAAAACTGGCATTGCTGGAACACTGTTTTTCTATCCACCTACGCTGCAGCTCTGACAGTATTTGAGTGACGTTAGACCGCATTCCATGTGAATTCATCTCGACTCATCTCAACAATATTAACCACATCCAGGGCTGGCATTTTCCTTAGGGCTGCCTCAAATCTAGAGCACTTGAAAACCACGGGCTCCGGTGTTTCCTCCCCATAGCTACATTCTGGACAGACGGGTGACGTTGCATGTCCGAACCTGTATAGATACTTTCTGAAACAACCATGATCAGAAAGGACCTATGTCAGGTAGAAGTTTACCTCTTCGTTTTTCCTGTTTATCCATGTCGTCAGACTCGGAATGAGCCTATTGGATCATCTACCGTTCGCAACTATGACGGCCATCATGCCGTTTGCCATGCCATCGAAGCGAGGACAAGTGAAGACCATATGTTCTGCGTCCGCGAACCCAGGACAAGTGGAGGAATCAGCGTACCCATACTTTCACAGGTACTGTCTTAAGAAACCATGGCCTGACAGAATCTGCGTCAAATGGAAGCGAACTTCAACGTGTCATCGACCGACCCATTCGGCTCTAGAACTAGTCCAGGGGGTACACCGACCCTTGGTTGAACTTTTCCATTCACGTTGCCACTCTTATCAACCTCATCTAGCTCGCATAGGTAACTCTTAGTACTTAACGCGACGACCCACGCTGACCCTCCCTCCATACATGAGTATGGACTGGGCGACATTATCCAGAAGCTTTCACTAGGTCCTTTGCAACACCGAGCTATTCGGCCTTCTTGCAGGTGTTATCAACGTTGCTAATAAATGAGAGCTTGTCGTCAATCATGACCTCCGATTACGGCAGGAACCGCTTTGAGCTCTGATTTTCTGTTACTAACCAAGATAACCTCTATTTTGTGATGGGCTGGCTCCAGTTCCCTGGAGCGCATCCATTTCTTCACTACGCCAATGGAGTGAGTGGCCTTAACTCCTCCTCTTCAATGGATTCTCCACAAACCTCTACAAACCCCGCAACACTTCGTCAGAAATCGTGTTCCAAAGAACCTTGCGGAAATCCTTCGGTGATTTCGACACGTTCATGACCGGCTTTTGTGTTGCAAGCGAGTACACAATTCTGGAAATACTTTTCTAGAACCCTGTACAGGTACCCATGAACCTGGAGGCGTTGGAGCGAGTTGGCAATAGCCTCCTAATCGGCGCTCTTTCATGAGTTTCTCACGGCATGCGTGACCAATGCATAGAACCGAGTTTCCCGCCTATTGCGCTGGATTGCCGTCTCTGCCGTCTTAGATACGGACAGGACGGCATGCACCGTTGACTTGCCTTCCGAACGCCAATCTGGTTGTTTGACAGGCCGCCTGTACCTTACCTGTCGTATCCAACAGGCATATCGGTCTATACGCTGATGGATCTTCTGGTGGCTTCCCTGTCTATGGCAGTAATACAAGAGCCAGTAATAAAGCCATCTTGATGGGCAGGTTCGGTATACCATCTGGCCCTGGTGCCTTATTTGCCTTAAGAGACATGGCTGTCACAATGAGATCGTTGTAACCGTAGTCTCACCGTTGTGGAGCCGTTGTCATCGCCCACGTAGTTGTGTGCTGGATGTGTTTGCTGACCATCCTTTCACCGCCATGACAGTGTTATGGTCTGGAAA
This sequence comes from Aedes japonicus, assembly GCA_034211315.2. Taxonomy (NCBI): domain Eukaryota; kingdom Metazoa; phylum Arthropoda; class Insecta; order Diptera; family Culicidae; genus Aedes; species Aedes japonicus. The sequence goes on from JASCZW010008905.1 coordinate 29,902, forward strand.
ACTGTAACGCTGGTCATGGGACAAATCAACGCCATGGACTTGGTTTCGTTGCACGGAAAGAGTACCTCAATGACTACCTGCAGAAACTCCGATAATTGCTCGGGCAGGACTGAAGTATTTATAAGCCATTTGGTTTTGGACATTACCACCTTATAGGCGTATTGGATTTGAAACAGCAGCCAGGCTCGTTGGTTGACCTTTAGCTCTCTCTACAGCGCGGCCTTTGTGATGACCAGCGCCACTTGACGCTCCGTGCTTTAGGTGTCCGACTTCGCTCCATTGCTATGGTAGGTACTCTCGGTACTGTTGCTGGCCAGATCTTCATTATGACTGGCCAGGGCCTCTAGCAGGATCTGGCCGCTAGGGTTGGTACGGCGACTTCCTTACTGCAGCGCCAAGCCGTTGAAATCGCCTGCTATAAAAAACGGTTTCCGGCCAGTCAACTCCATTGTCATATGGTCGACCGTTCGTGAAAACTGGTCAGTCGCAAATCTTTGCGGTGCGTAACAGATAAGGAAGAGCATTTCAATCACGTCAGCTACCGCAAAGCCTTCGTTTGAGGTAGACGACGCCACCACCTGAAACTAGTAAACACCCGTCATCCATAATGCTGCCAGATTGGACCTATCTGGAGCCCAGGTGCCGATACCGGCGGGGATGCGGTATGGGTCGGATATTATGCCGATATCCGTTGCCGACTTGCGAACTGTCTGACATAACAATAGCTGAGTGTAGTGGTTCAGGTTTGGTTGGGTTACCTGCTCTACGGTTAGCTTTTTGGTTCACCTTTGTAAGCCGGGTACTTTGGGACCTCGTGTCGTGGTTGTCATAGGATAGCCCAGCACACGTCGGACATTTGGGAGGCTCTTTGCGAACCGCACCTTCTTCATAGTTCACTCCTTTATATAGTTTTGGAGTCCTAGGAGTCCTAGGAGTGGGACACGTGTCTGGTTTCTAGACATCTATAGCATGCTTCTGGCGGCTGGTGCACAAATAGACCGTTTCTTCTTTGAGCTTGGTCGCATTTAGAGCCGCGTCTGCTACGGCGTACACTGTGCAAATCAGCTCCTAGACCCCAAAGCTTTGCGTCTCTGCGCATTGCCTTTAAGACCTCCAAGTACTTGGACTCTTTGGTCTTAACTGAAAGGCCTCGTTGAGATTCTTCTTCCAGGCCATGTTACGCTGGGCCTTTTCTTTTTAGGGTTCTCTCTCTCTCTCTCTCTCTCTCTCTCTCTCTCTCTCTCCGTTTTTCTTGTTTCGCACCTACACCAAGTGGTTGTCCATCTGTGGATCATTGCTTTTTTTTCATTATGCGGATCATTGCTTGAACCTATGGTGCTTGAACCGGCCCTGGCGCTTGGGCCGTTTCTAGCGCTTGACTTGTCCTTGATTCCGGAGTCCTCCTCTTATCGACTGGCCTTTGTTGGTCGGAAGGATTGAACAGCCGACGCCGCCACCGCGTTCCCATGGGAATTTGGGTCCTTAGCCACCTGCTCCTTCTTGGAAGCGCCTCGCATACTTGGAAGTCACTGCTCCCATGATAGATGGGTTCAGAACCTCTCACGGAAGCGGTGGCTTCCGTCTGCGTGTGCTTCGAGGCTAATGTCTCCCTGGCCTTTTCGTAGTGGCAAACCTGGGCGATTGTCTGGATTTGAATCTTATTGAAAATATCTTCATTCCAATTGTTTTTTTTTATAATAAAATTTGATTAACGATTTTGGGAATTTATACCCGAAAACTGAACTTTCTTCTTCAAAAACAAGTATTGAAAATATTTTTAGAACCCATTTGGTGCAGTTATCTTATTGTTTGAATGTCTTTTACAAACATACCTTACCAATCAAACCAAGACTGGTGTATCCTCTGCTGTACACAGAAGTTGTCTCTATTGTAATCGTATTTTAACAGGGCTGTCGTCGGACATTCTTACGACATGCCTAGCCCATCGTAGTCGATTTTAGTCAGCAGCCAGCTAGACAGACTGACAGACAGACATACAGACAGGGACTGCGAGGGCGCGTCCAGGGTTTTAACGCCCCCCCCCCCTCTCTGTTACGGGGTGGGATCTTGGATTCCCCAGGGCCCTCCTCATCCAGATGTGCCAACCGGCACATTAGGATCAAAGCCAGTGAGATCCTAAATTACGGCATACTGGTCATAGCATCGAATAAGGATACGGCATAGAACGGATTGAACTTGACGCCTAGGGTTGGTAGTCGTGTTCCAAACGAATTAGAGAGATGCTTTAAGTGCATGGGTTCTGGTCACTAGGCGAAGAACCTTCGCACTTTTTGCAGGGACGGTCGTGAATCCGTCATCGATATTACCTTGTGTAGCCCGTCGCTGATGGCAAATATGAACTAAATAGTGTGTGAGGAGTATACCCATAGTGACCATCTGGCTATCCGGTATAGCATCGGCCTGAAATCGGCGAAATTCTGTTGCAATACGAAGGACAAATAGTTGCGAGCGGAAGTGGATGACGAAGGTCTTCAACAAGGAACTCTTTGTTGAGGCACTTCGATTCAACAACGAACTCTCGAATCGGAACCCAGACGAGCTGACGAGTACGTTAGTAAGAGCATGCTACGCAACTATGCCGAGGAAACTGGAGCCATACAACGAGGAAGAGAGAAGTAATGATGAGGGCATGCAAGTGCCAAACGAGGAACTCGTGGCAGTGGTGAATGGGCTTATGATGAGGAAGGCACCTGGATTTGATGGAATCCCTAACGTGGCTATGAACGTGACGATTCAGGCATTCCAGCTTTTTTTAGGGATGTGCTACAGAAATGTCTAGAGGAAGAATATTTCCCGGACAGGTGGAAAATACAGAAATTAGTTGTGAAAGCTTCCGGAGGATCTAGCATTGTATAGGCCAATATGCCCGTTGGTTATGCTAGGGAAACTCCTGAAGAGGATGCCATTCGGATAGTGGTCAAGGCAGCCGGAAACGCGTCCAAACAGAAGCGGAGAGGCGAACGATATTGCGCTGTTGTAACGATTGACGTTCAGAACGCCTTCAAAAGCGCTAGCTGGGAGGCTATTGCCAAGTCGCTGCACAGAATGAGGGTCCTCGATTACCTGTGCAGAATTCTGAACAGTTACTTTCAGAAGCGGGTTCTGATCTAACAGACCTCCTTGGGGCGGAAATTGGTTAATATTACGGTGGGAGTTCCGCATGGTTCCATCCTTGGCCCAACACTTTGCGATGGGATGTACAACGGGGTACAAACGCTGAAGCTTCGGTAAAAGGCGAAACACTGGAAGAAGTGGAAATGCTGGCGACCGAAGCAATCGGCATAATTAAAAACTGGATGCACGGTCGAAGCTTCAGAGAGTCCACCACAAAACGGAGGTTCTGATGGTCAGCAACTGCAAAGTGGTACAGCGAGCAGAAATCGTCCTCGGAGGGTTTGCCATAACTTCGAAGCGCGTGCTGAATTATCTGGGTGTGATGATCGACGACCTAGAATTTTACCGAATAGCTACAGACTTAGATGAAGCAAGTGTCGTCTACTGGCTAGTATACCGTCATCTATACTGAGATACGGATGTCCAGCTTGAGTCGCTGCCAATCAAACGCACCTGCTCATACCGGATTTTTCGATCTGGATGAAGAGGAAGCACGGAAAGCTAAACTTCTAGCTTACGCAGTTTCTGTCCGGCCGGGGTTGCTTCAGGTAATTTTTCCGGAGTGCGCAGATGTTCAAGAGACACCGCAGCAGGTCTTTGATTGCCCACGATTCGGACCATTGCGGAGCGAGATGTTGCCATCATTGGGGCAGATATCAGCCCAGTTCATGTCGTCTACAGAATGTGTCGTGATGAAAGTGTTTGGATAAACGGATAAACGGAGCCATAGGGGTGATTCAAAAATGACGTCCACTCTTTAGGGGGGAGGAATTATCAAATTTGTGACAATATGTGACAGGGGGGGGAGGGGGTTATAAAATGTGACATCCAACAATTTTGCATTTGGTAATCTAAATTTATCAGCGTTAGCACGAAAACAAAGGCGTCAAAAGTTTGAGTGTAAATGAAAATACAAATTTAACTTAGTTGTGTTAGTGCAAATAATTATTTACTGTTGGCATACATGTTCTTATCGTCAATCAGCACGAACCGCACGAGCTGTGCTTCATTGTAAAGCTTCGTCGAAGTTTAGTTTTGTTGAAAATCCTATTGTGTTCATTTTTGGTGGGGTTGAATTTTGGTTTGATTCAAACGCTGTTCGATGCATTTTGTCATACATACTCGCTGCGCCATTAACAAGCCAACCTTGGTGTGTGAATACTGGCGAGATATAAAAACGAATCCTATTGTGAAGAACTTTTCAAATCGAAAATTAGCACCTTGAGAAAACGGAATCTTCGAAACCGAAAGAAACACTGAAGGATGGAGGGAATTGTTAAAAAATGTTCCAAAAATACCACCGGAAGAAGGAACTCCAACCTTTCAGTTCTTCACAAGCTCCTCCCGGATTCGGACAAAAAGTTCCCTCTTATTTTGCATGTCCTAAATAGGATGCAATTTCCAAAGAATTGGAGCCTGCTGATTAGAGAGCGAAATGACATGCTTTCGAGGTATACAGAAAAGACGCTGTCTGACCTGATCAACCGCAAGAATGCGCTAAATATGGCCCTAGAGAAGAAGAAATCAAATCAGCAACGTCAAAGACAAGCAGATTGAACCGAAAGAAGATTCTTGAGGTAGAATTTGAAACAAACGCTCATCTTACCAAGCGTCTCAAGATGCGGCTGATAAGGACGACCTCCGATAGAGAGTAACCAAGCATATAGACTGTTCCAGAACGTATCAGCACACTGTCAAAATAACAAACAAGTCATGTTTATTTTTAGTTTTAATAAGTTTATTTGTGTTTTATACGATATTTTACTCTCGTTGAATCAAAATATTTAATCATAGTCAAGACTCCTAACTTTTCATCGAACATGACCCATTAGCTTCTACACAGTGGTACTTCTCACCAAAAAGTCTCGATTGGCCGTGCCTCCAGGCAGTTCGGCGGATTCATGTCTTTCGGCACGAAACATACATTTTGACATTTGTACCATTCTAAAGTGTCCTTTGCGTAATGACATGACGCCAAATCAGGCCAAAATCGCTTCTGGAGACATTCCTTAACGTATTTCTGAGTGATCATCGTCTCTGTTGCGATGTACGGACTAGATGTTTTATCACACTCACATATTGCCTGCCAAACCATAACCTTCTTACCGAATTTTTCGGTAAAAATGGCCTTCTCCGTTTTGGGGATGTCTTTGTCTTCGCTTACAGTATAGAATTGTGATCCGGGAAGCGTTTTTTAATCTAGTTTCACATACGTTTCATCGTCCATTATTATACACCCAGAATTTCTACACAATAACGAATAGTAGAGTTTGCGGGCCCGTGGTTTCACGGACGCGGCCTGTTTGGGTTCCTTTTGGGTTTTTCTGCTTTCGGTATGTTTTTATCCCAAGTCTTTCTTTGGCTCGCTTTACGTTACTCGACGAGGTCTCTAGTTTTTCGCAATACCCAAACGGAAACGGAAGTCGCTGGTTTTCGCTTGTAGGCATCCCTAGGACCGGATTTCCGACCACTCTTCGGCACATCTTCGTATGTACACTGTTCTCTATATTTTCTAATCGCAGATCGTACCGCTCCGACGCTTACACCTCTTCCTTGGCCAATTTTTTCAAGGAGAGTCCGCTCATAGTGCACCATTTGTGCACGATACTTTTCGTTGTTCCGGAGTAAGACCACGCATTTTAATAGGTAACACAAAACTGAGAACTTTTTGATGCTTTGTCATTCAGAAATGTGCAAACAAAGGACGCAGCCAAAACCTGTTGAAATATTTTATTATATTCAAAATGACCGTTAAAATAAGGTGTGCATATACTTTCTGGAACAATGGTTGGTTACTGAAGACGTTGGTCGATCTTGGTCAGCATGGAACATCAGCCTGGGCAGAAGGTGACGTTGAGAATTTGGAGTAACATGAACATCTATTAAAGCAACAATAGCATTGTTAAAAATAAATACGTACGCGAACAAACTTTTCAGTTAGCATATTCTTTTTGAAAGTAACAAAAATGAAATTTATGAAATTTTTTACAAATTTGCTAACTGTGATTTAAAAACTAAATCGAGAACTGATCGTCTTTACGAAATTCTTGTGGTGGAAAGTGCTTTAAATTATCTCAGCAAGCTGACAAATTATGCAATTGCAAATTTTTTACACAAAGTTTCTAGGGCTTAGGAAAATCGAAAAATAACTATACCAAAATTGACCACAAAATTGAAATATTGATTTCTTGAAACCCATGTCAAGGTGGGAACATTTCTTGATCTCCAAATTGTATGGTTCTGAAAATCAAATTTTGCAATTAAAAACAATTATTTCTGTTGGAATATATATGACTCCATTTCTTTTCACTTTCTGACCAAATTCTTTTCGGACTTATGAGTAATTTCAAGATTTTTCAAAACTTTTTCTACGAGTCATGATGTTTGCGCATCTTCTCTACAAGAAAAATATATATATTTTCATATACTTTTCCATATCTCGAGAATGGATAAACATCCGATATCGATATATCAAAATTTTCAATCACAAAAGTTGGTTTTAATTTTTTCGCCATACAAACGGTGTTTTTCTGGGTGTTCCTAACAATTTCCCAGAACCGTGAAATAATGTTGTGTAAAATATCTTTCCAGACATTTTTTCTATTGATTAGAACATTTCAAGCACTTCTTACAACTCAATTTATGTTTTACAAAGTTTGCACTGCAAACTTAAATTATTCACCTGAGCTGAAATGCGATCAGTCAATCGTGTTTAAACCAGATTTTGCCCGATTATAGAGTAACTTTTGCTCAAAAATCTGTTACTTATGCACAAAAGTGAGGAAAAAAACCGGTTTCTACATTAGACCCAGGGTTATCTCATAGATGTGTAATTGCATCTTAGAGTGTGGTTCATGAGTTATGAATTTTAAAATAAGAAATAAGAAAAAACTAAAAATGTTATAAACTCAACTAAAACTCCCCATTTCTTAAATTTTATCCATTGTTATCTAGTTAGTTCGATGGTTGTGAAGATGTTAATGTAAACCACTCATACCGATGTGATCTGAGAAAGCTACGAATCAGCATATTTTAATAAAGCTTTGTTTTTGGATCTTCAAAAACTATCGCACCTTTAATATTTGTCAAGAGTAATAAAAATAAACATTTCTAATAGGCCTGAATCAGAATCAGGCCAGGGTTTTTACTACTTTTCAACAAAGATTATTTCAATCTCAAAACTGACATTTAAAAAAAACAACGTTTTTGCAGAAGAAAACATGTCATACGATAAGTTTTGTCCATCTGTTACGAATATCTTGATTTATCCCTGCCAGTTATTTCCATCAAAACGCACTTCACCTATCCGTGGACAGAAGAACTTTACACATTTAATTATGTAAATAATTCAATTTGAACTAAAATACACGTTATTATTGAAATCGACAAAACCAATATGCATATATTCTTTTTTCAGAAGTGTGGATGTCACAGGGGGGGGGTAATCATATTGTGACAAAAGTGTGACAGAGGGGAGAGGGGTTTAAAAACCTGAAATTTGATGGACGTCATTTTTGAATCACCCCATAACGCAAATCATGTTCACTCGAAAGCGAAAATGGCGGGAGCATAGTGGTTGAGTGGACAGGCAGGCAGGCAGACAGACAGACAGACAGACAGACAGACAGACAGACAGACAGACAGACAGACAGACAGACAGACAGAGCAGACAGACAGACAGACAGACAGACAGACAGACAGACAGACAGACAGACAGACAGACAGACAGACAGACAGACAGACAGACAGACAGACAGACAGACAGACAGACAGACAGACAGACAGACAGACAGACAGACAGACAGACAGACAGACAGACAGAGCAGACAGACAGACAGACAGACAGACAGACAGACAGACAGACAGACAGACAGACAGACAGACAGACAGACAGACAGACAGACAGACAGACAGACAGACAGAGCAGACAGACAGACAGACAGACAGACAGACAGACAGACAGACAGACAGACAGACAGACAGACAGACAGACAGACAGACAGACAGACAGACAGACAGACAGACAGACAGACAGACAGACAGACAGACAGACAGGAGCAGACAGACAGACAGACAGACAGACAGACAGAGCAGACAGACAGACAGACAGACAGACAGACAGACAGACAGACAGACAGACAGACAGACAGACAGACAGACAGACAGACAGACAGACAGACAGACAGACAGACAGACAGACAGACAGACAGACGACAGACAGACAGACAGACAGACAGACAGACAGACAGACAGACAGACAGACAGACAGACAGACAGACAGACAGACAGACAGACAGACAGACAGACAGACAGACAGACAGACAGACAGACAGACAGACAGACAGACAGACAGACAGACAGACAGACAGACAGATAGACAGACAGACAGACAGACAGACAGACAGACAGACAGACAGACAGACAGACAGACAGACAGACAGACAGACAGACAGACAGACAGACAGACAGACAGACAGACAGACAGACAGACAGACAGACAGACAGACAGACAGACAGACAGACAGACGGACAGACAGACAGACAGACAGACAGACAGACAGACAGACAGACAGACAGACAGACAGACAGACAGACAGACAGACAGACAGACAGACAGACAGACAGACAGACAGACAGACAGACAGACAGACAGACAGACAGACAGACAGACAGACAGACAGACAGACAGACAGACAGACAGACAGACAGACAGACAGACAGACAGACAGACAGACAGACAGACAGACAGACAGACAGACAGACAGACAGACAGACAGACAGACAGACAGACAGACAGACAGACAGACAGACAGACAGACAGACAGACAGACAGACAGACAGACAGACAGACAGACAGACAGACAGACAGACAGACAGACAGACAGACAGACAGACAGACAGACAGACAGACAGACAGACAGACAGACAGACAGACAGACAGACAGACAGACAGACAGACAGACAGACAGACAGACAGATAGTGAGGAACTCTTCGTCATAATATGGTAGATCCGCAGTCGGAAAGAACTCTAGTCGCTTGCTTCAGTATGTTGGAGCTCAACAGCTCACTGTCGTTCGTTTTGGGATCCACAGGCGGGTAATCCTCCGTTGGAGTTATGGTCTGCTTATCTCGATTACTTTGAGGATGGAAGCTGAATGACTGAACCAAGTTAGGTGAGAGCGACATGGCTCTATTGTTGCCAAATGGCCAAGACCCTCCACAGTAATACCATGGGGCCAAGGTCGACCCTGACCATACTCTGACACAGTGCACGAAGAGCAGGCCTCTGTGTCAGGGTCAGTCCATAAGGATTTCCCGAACCTTGTAAAATGAACCAGACAGACAGACAGCGCAGGTTAGTAAGGAGGGGAGAAGTTCAGACCGACAATTGGAAAATTCAGCGCTCACCATCTGACTAACGAACAGGCCTACGACACATTGCATTCGACGTCTCTAAGAGCATGACCATTCGTAGCACCTACTTGCAGTACAGCATCCCTTATCGCTACACTTGGAGATCACCTCAGCAGATGGCATCGCAATTCGCCGAAATTCTCAGGGATGGACGGCACTTCTCCGATATTATCGACCTCAGAACCTATCTTCGCGCTAACATCGAATCCGAAGACTTACCGCATGATATTTCCAGCAAAGCTTGCTTGTACGGCACCTGATGGCCACCTAGAGCGACTGAAACAACCGTATATCGCCACTGCAATCGCGCCGTATTTTGAGGCATTGTTGATGGATGAGATTGAGCTCGACGAGGCCGAGGCCTTGAGGACTGTTGGAGCACAATCAAAGCAGCCATAAACAATGCAGCTGAGAACAGCGTCGACGCACGGTATGATTGGTTTAACGAGGAGTGTAGAGAACGCGGGCGGTATTGCTGCAGCAAGGGACCCGTCAGAACGTGGAACGCTGTAAACAGTAGGCTCACCTTTTTCCGGGAGAAAATACGCCACCTGGACGAAGCGGAGTATGAGGAGAATCTGTTCAAGAAATACGAAGGTTATACAAGAAGCTCAACGCATCCCACAAAGGCTGTGTGTCGCGAGCCGAAATGTGCAGGGATAAGGATGGAAGCATCTTGACGGACGGTCGTGAGGCGATTGAAATATGGAGGCAGCACCAAGGTGAATCTAATATCTAAGGTGGTCTCAATACTGTATTTGAGAATTTAAGCCATGTTTAAACGCATACTCATACGATCCACATCAAGTGAAATCAGTGCCTGTGATATCAAACTCACAGTTGCATTTTAAACCAAACGAGTAAAGGAGAAGATTAGCTTCACGCTGCCAGGCCTGTGTTCTATGTCATGGGATATGAAGCATCAGGCTGCAAGGTTTGTTAACCATATTTCAGGGAAACAGTGCACGTGCTGATGTATGTAAAAAAACGTTCAGTGTATACCGTTTACATTAACTCTTCGCTTCTAGGCAAACATGCATTCAAAAACTGTCATTATGTGCGTAAAACACTACAGGGTGCGGCAGAAAATAATGCGAAAATTTGTTCTATTTCTTTCATATCCCATTTTAAGCTAATTCAAGCAATAATATCAACATTTTCAAGTGCAGTTCTTTATAAAGTCCTTTTAAACAAATTTATTCAATGTGTCCTCCATTTTTATTAATAACATCCTCGAGCCGGAAGCCATAGCATATCTTTCGGACGTAGTCCTTCGACATTGACTGCCATGTGCGTGTTATGGTTGACTTCAGGGTTTTCCCACTAGGGTGTGATGTTTTGCAGGCTCGTGCTTCAACATATGCCCAAATCGAATAATCCAACGGATTAAGATCTGGACTGCTAGGGGGGCCACAAATCCTTCGGCCAAAACTTCATGTTATCGTTCAACCATTGTTGGGTTCGATGGGACGTGTGACACGGCACTCCACCCTGCTGTACGACAACGTTTTGGTCCTCGGAGAAGTTGACCTTCACCCAGGGAAGCACTTGGTCCTTTAAAATACTTATATACACTACGGTATTGATTTTAACTCCAGCATCAATGAAAACAGGCGGCATTTTCAAGCCGTTGGACGCCACCAAAGGAAAAATTATGACACAAGTCGGATGTTTGGTTTGAAATTTGAATTTCACTTTTTCCGGAACGTTCTCCATTTTCGGCGGTGAAATGAACTGGTCCGTGCGGCTGTTGCATCGATGCTGAAAAGCTTTTCGTCGGAGAACCGAATTATCATGTTTTCCTTCTTCAACAAGGAAAGCAATCTCTTGGAACGAGTCACTCGTAGTTCCTTGACCCGGTCCGTAGTCAAGTGGCGTTTCACTCTGGCTCTGGAAGATGCATGCAGGTCTTCTTTGATGATTCTCCGCATGGATTTCTCCGAAATATTGGCTTCCTTTGCAAATTTTCTTATGGAACACACCGGGTTGCGAGCAATTTTTGCACGGACCGATTCGATCACGTTCGGCTTGCGTGCAAAGGCGTAAACTGTTGCCAAATGGTACCCTACCACCCTGGCATTCTCTTTTGGCTTCTTCTGGGCGAGCAACAAACTGGTGATCAATTCTTTCGCGAACATTTTGACGAATTTGCAATAAAACAAATAGAATGTATGGATGCAGCATTTGAAAGAAAACATAAACAAATACACTTTCGACAGAAATTAGTCACTAGCTACACGAATTAACCCAATACTCAAGTTTGAACATTTTCGCATTATTTTCTGCCGCACCCTGTATTGAGTATTCCTTACTCTTTCGCTCCACTGCTAAATCTCATTTGATACCCCGCTACTCAACCCGTCTTCCCTAACAACTGAAGAAAATAGACCACCTGGGATATTAGATTCACCTTGGGCAGCACTTCGACGATCACCTGAACGCTGACAGTGAGGACCAAGACAGTTGAAACAATGACTACATAAATACGGCAAATAAGGGTAATGAACCCGTTTCCACGCCACGGGAAGTTAGGGATGTCATCCAACAGCTCAAGAACAACAAAGCAGCTGGTAAGGATGGTATCGGAACTGAACTCATCAAGATGGGCTTGGAAAAAAATGGCTTCTGTCTGCACCGGCTGATAGTGAGAATCTGAGAGACAGAACCGATACCGGAGGAGTGGAAGGAAGGGGTCATAGTAATGTTTTGCAAAAAGCCTTAGATTAGACCAAATGGTAGATACATGAATGTGTGCTCATAGTAACTTCCCCCATTGTAGGAAATTATATCACTATTTGGACCATCGAGGTATGGAGCGTTGAGTGTACTTACTTTGTTAGAATTTATTGCACAGAATCTAGAGCATACTGCCGGAATTAGGATTTCAATAACATTTTCTATTTATCCGGAAATATTTATGTGCAACATCGAAAATAATAAAATACTAACATTTCCGCAACAGATTACTTAAATGGGCCTCCGTACCTTCAAATCCATAATTTATATAATTTGCTAGCTATCAATTATAATTATGCCATGATTCTACCCCGGAGACGCTGCCTACCGGTGCAGTTAAAAAAAAAACGAAACCCGGTAGAGAAATTAGGAATTCATTATTCCAGGCCCCAGACAGACGTCCGGTCCCGCAGGACTTCAACTTTTCCCGCACGAGCACCTCTCATAAATAAGCTATCTTACTAAATTTGCTTTCATTTTCCTTCCTTTCTTTGGTTCTTCCCGGCACTCGAAACATCGTCCAAACACAACAGTCCAATCTGCAAGGAAGAGTGGCCCTCTCAGGAACAGGAGAGCTACTACACGACAACCCTGCTGATAACGCAGTTCGTGATACCGCTGCTGGTGCTGATCTACACCTACACCCGCATCGCCATCGTGGTCTGGGGCAAGCGACCACCCGGCGAGGCGGAAAATTCCCGGGACCAGCGGATGGCCAAATCGAAGCGTAAGGTAAGCTTAAAACTTTCAGGACGGCATTAATCTTCATATTTGTTGTTTAATTTTGCCGGCTGCCCGTTGCTGGCTTTGGCTTGGATTCCCTTGACGGGTTGTCCCAGCTGACTGCAGAGGGCACGCTTCTCGGTCGAGTGAATATCGTGGCTAATTAATAGCGATGAGTCGGTGGTTTTGCCGTTTTCCAGCACTCATGCCGCGTTGGAGTTGATCATCCCCATGCGAGTGTCGATGGTTGGATATTAATAAATTACCCATATTGATCGCCATAATCGAGAAGCATTAATGAGTCTTAGATTGGATGATGTCGGCGAAAGGGATCAAGCCATCATCGTTGTCGTGTTTCGGGTGGAAAAAGGGCTGCCACCACGCTATGAGAAATGACTTTGTCGAACGTGGCGGAGGAGTGCCGAAAGCAGAAGGTCGAAAATGGGAAAACCTGTCATGTCATCGATAACTCTTGCGATTATCCTTTTTTACGTCGAACGTCTCGAACGACCGTTGTTCGGTTATTGGGGAATGTTTGTGAATAAAGGTTTTTGATGGAAAGCACGGATCTCCTGCAGATTGGGGTGAAAAGTTTAATTTTCTAATTTAAGTTAATCTCAGCAGCCTGGTTAATACGTGAGGGTAATTTTGATGTGAACAAATGTCACCAATCACCGATATAGATGAACCGCTGCGGTTGTGGTCGGGCACTTACGGAGTTTTTTTTTCCAGGCAATAAGTCCTTGATCGGAAAACCTTTCAATGAGCATCTTCCTTTCATCCGGCGATTTCAAGTGGAAGAAAAATGCCATTAATAGATCGGGAACACTCAATTAGGCAGAACGACTCGGTTAGACGATGATATCAGCACCATCTTCCGTATCTTATTTCAGGGCATTAATGAAGACGCGTGTGTTGACTCTACCAATATATTTTCTTCTCACCTTTCTGCCACCTGTCCGTGTGGGATAATGTTGGCTTAGAACCTACCAACACGGACCAATACACCCACCCACAGACGATAGAAGCAAGCAGTCGTCGGCGCAATCGTTTTTCAAGATTACCTGAACTCCGCAGCAAAACGAAATGGATGAACATTTTGAGCGTTTCCAGGCGAAATGACCTGCACGACGAACTTCGAGTGTCTCCGATTGAATTGCAGAATTTGTACACACGTTTTACCCACAGAAGTAAAGGGTGATACGGTCAAAATTTGGTCAAGGGAAAACGCTGTAAATCGGTGAAATCGTTTATTTAAAAATCAAATTAAATTTTTTTCAAGTTCAATTAGTATAAAATTCAGGAAAAATATTCAGTTAGGCTTCCGCTTTTCCAAATCCGAATTGCCGGGCCTTACGCTTGACCCCTGCCATCAGATTTTGTACAGCCACCTTGTCCACCTTCTTCGCCGCAGAAAGCCAGTTTGCCTTGAACTGCTGCTCGTCCTTAGCAGTTTTTTTGGTCTTCTTTAGGTTCCGCTTGACAATAGCCCAGTATTTCTCAATTGGGCGGAGCTCTGGCGTGTTGGGAGGGTTCTTGTCCTTGGGAACCACCTGCACGTTGTTGGCGGCGTACCACTCCATGGCCTTTTTACCGTAATGGCAAGATGCCAAATCCGGCCAAAACAGTACGGAACAACCGTGTTTCTTCAGGAAAGGCAGCAGACGTTTATTCAAACACTCTTTCACGTAAATTTCTTGGTTGACAGTCCCGGAAGCTATGAAAATGCTGCTTTTCGCCACAGGTACAGATGGCTTGCCAAACCAGATATTTCTTTGCTTGAACTTTGACATCTGCTACCTTCCCTTCCTTTGCCGTATAAAACTCCTGTCCCGGGAGCTGCTTGTAGTCGGCTTTGACGTAGGTTTCGTCGTCCATTACCACGCAGTCAAACTTCGTCAGCATCGTCGTGTACAGCCTCCGGGATCGCGCTTTGGCCGTCGTATTTTGTTTATCATCGCGATTTGGAGTCACTACCTTCTTGTAAGTCGATAGTCCGGCTCGTTTTTTGCCTCGATGCACGGTTGTAGACGATACACCCAGCTTATTTGCGGCATCTCGGAGAGATAGGTTAGGGTTTCGCTTGAAACTACCGGCAACTCTCTTTGTCGTCTCAGCGGCTTCCGGTTTTCGATTTCCCCCGATCCAGACTTCCTGGCTGTCGACAAACGTTCCCCAAACACTTTAATTACATTTGTAACGGTTGATTTGGCAACTTTTAGCGATTTTGCCAACTTTGCGTGCGAGTAGCTCGGATTTTCGCGATGCGCGAGCAAAATTTTGATACGCTGCTCTTCTTGCTTGGACGGCATTTTGACAACTGAAGAGTGAATTCCAAAATCAAAATAGGAGCAACATTCTACACACACACACCTTCAAAATGAGGGGTGTTCAGGTTTTTAAATGCAAAATTGAAAGAAATACGTCAAGTTGATATTGACCAAATTTTGACAGTATCGCCCCTTTATTCGAATAATATTCGAAAATACGACATTTTCATAAACTATTCGCGTTTCTCCAGTAACCACAAAACGTTTTTAGAAATGTTTGTCAAGTTTTCTAAAACTCTATATTGAACAGCAAGACAATTGGATAAACTGCTGAAAAGATATGGGTAAAATGGATCACAAATTTTTTTAAAAATTTTCGTTCAACATCCCAAGTAACAGTTAAAGTTTTATTCTAGCCACATAGCACTCCTCCCGGTTTTGTTGATAAAACTACATTCAAAACTGTTTTGTCCACCAAGCTTCTATGCTTTATGCTTCTTCAAAGACGAAATGCGTACAAAGTGGCCCACTCCATAGACGGTTGTGAAAACAAATTGATAAAACCTTTACAAGACCATAAATATTTTAAAACGGTCTAGTGAAAGATGTTATGACCACTTAAGGACCTTCAAAAAGCTATTGGCAGCCATAAAATCCTGCATAGGGGCCAAATGGTCACAGCTTTTAAACTTGACTGTGGTATTGTGGCTGGTTTTTGTTGTTCTGCTTTGTTCGATTCTCTGCCTCTTCTGATTCATTCAACAGTAAATAAAATCTAAGAAAAAAGTTCTAGTGTTGCGAGAAATTTTGTTTGGATTGCAAAATGTCTAAAACATATTGATTTTTTTATAGCGTATTATGCTCCAATCACATGCGCATTTAATTTATATGGTGAATATTGGCACGTTAAGAGCTCGAAAATAAATTCGTTTTGGAGATTATGCAAGTATGCATCAACAAAAACAAAATTGAAACAAATGTATTCGATCAATTAACCATGAGATTCCTGATAATTTAAGAATTCAATAAGTAGATCTTGAAAAATCCTGAAATTGGTTCCTGATCTGCAGTTTGTTTGCATTACATTTAAGATTTGAGTTGTATTCATTTTTCCACATTTCAATTATATTCATACATTTTAAAATCGGCGATTGAAGAAACCACAGTTTTGCCTAAAGCCAATTTATCTTAACAATGGCTACTTTAAAATTATTTGGTCATCTAGTGACTTCCAGCAATGCCGATTGAGTTAAGTGTAATGCATTTACTGGAGGCAAAATGGTGCTAAGAGGCTTTTTCAACTGA